>JANKKI010000539.1:247500-265993 GCA_025175665.1 Cinchona pubescens
CATATAAACACGCAGGGACCAGTGATGGGCACTACCTGCAAATACAGGTACTTGTGATAGGTACTACCTATATATATCAAAAACTCCCATTATTATTATTTTTCTTCTTCAACAATCTTTTCCAATACCCCATTTTACTCCATAAATGTCCACCACCCACTTCTCACAAACTTTCACCCTTATATCCCCTTAACATATAATGCACCATAAAACTCTTAAAGGGATATTTTAGGATAAAGCAATTAAAAAGAAACATTAAACTCAATAAGGGGAGGTAAATTGAGTTTAAATGAAAGAAGGTGAATGATGTTTCTCTTCACAAGAATAAGACTCAAACAAGGTACTTAAAAATAAATTGTTAAAATGGTTGGCTAGCAAGGCTTAACAAACGAAAAAGGCACTACCCGCATCTTTAAACTAAATCAGATCGTCTAAGAATTAGTTTTGAAAATGTAATAAAGTAAGTTTTTGAGATGCAACATAATTGAGCCTACATAAATTTCTCTAAATATCCCAAATCAAAAATTAATGTATGGCTTAGAGCTCAAAAGTCTTAAAAATCACGAATGGAAAATATTAACACCGACTACTAATTCATGCATGGTTGAATTAAAGATTTATTATGTAGAAAAATGTGGAGGAAATACATTAAGAAAAAAAATTTGTAAATTTTAAAAAAATTGTCAAATAATTCACAAAAAAATTCAAAAATTTCGTCAAGCTCTCAAATCAAAGGAAAAGTCAAAATATTGCAACAAAATCAAGCAAAATACATCAAACAATTTAAAAATCCAAATAACTTCCCCACCCCACATTGGAAAATAAGCATTGTCCCCAATGCAAAAATCAAATTATAAAATGGGGAAAAGAAAAGCTTCTCTGGATTAAATTTGCTTCAGGAGCAATATCCGCTATAAATATCCCCTTGTCGCGAATGAAAGCCGGGGTAACATTAAACAAAATAGAACAAAACAAATAATTCCCTTGGGATAATAAGAAAAATAGGAATATTGTAGAAAAGAATCCTATAATAATCAAGAAAAAACTTACTCCCTTAAGGGAATACATGACAAAAATAAACGAAAGCACCTTGACAAAAATTAAAACCGGGCTAAAAGGAAATTAACTAACTAAAATATCTAATAAAATAAAATAGCAACTAAAATTGTCTGAGAAATCAACTACCAAAATTAAAAGATAAAGAAAATGGCCCAAAACATAGGACATGAAAAGCTCAAGGAGCAAGCGGCCACAAATCCTGCGGGAAAGGAGGAAAAGATGGAAATGTCGACGGGTCCTCTCGCTGCTCCCTTTCAAAGGACCATTTTATCAGCTTAACTTATCAATTAAGTCAATTTTTTGCATTAACAACACAATAAAACTACGCTAACCCTAAAAATAAAATAAACAAAAGTAAAACTTCAAGAATAAATTAACGGAATAAAATTTAAATGGACATGGGTTGCCTCCCATGCAGCGTTCCTTTATAGTCAATAGCTTGACTATGAACAAGATGGTTGAAATAGTCATCTCTATACTAGAGGAAAGAGAGCTCAATAATTATTAGCGATCGTGCATAGGCTCTCTCCATATAATTTCTCGCTGTACACTTATCCTTAACCTCCTTCTTGACTCCATCAGTTATAAACTCATAAGTATACTCTGACCCGATTGTCTTCTATATAAACTAGCTTGATCATTTCCTCATGACCCTTAAAAGACTCGATGATATCGAATTCTTTACGAGCCACTTCTTGATCTTCGACTCTTAAGGTCGATCCATAAGAAAATGTGGGGTATACTGACACCATAATACAATCCCTATTAATAGCCAAGTGGTGATCCTTCACAGTGGTTAGAATCTCTTGTGCTTCCTCCATAGCTAAGTTTAAAACCTTGATTGGCTCTTGCTCTGGAAGGTCTTGAGGCATTGACATCAGAGGCGATGAACTAGAGTCACCCTCAATAGGCTTGTCATCTACTAATCCCATCTCTAGTTCTTGCTTTTTTTCTTCATCTTTTCCACCCTTAATCACTTGAGATTCTAGTCTACTTATGGAAGAATTCAGTTGACTTAGTTGATACTCCAAACTTTGTAGACTGACTCTTGTTTTCTGCTAAAATTGCAAAGTATTAGCAGCTAAAGAATAAATTAATTCTTCCTAAAGACTTACCAGTTTGGGTATAAGGTTGTTGTGGCCAAACTAGATGTATACATAGAAGATCTTGTGATGGATAACCCAACTCAGGATAATCTATCCATTCTTGATTATACTTGTATGTGTAGGGGTCATACCAAGGTTGTGGTGGTAATTGCTCAATAATGAAATCGAAACAATAAATCTCATGTGAATTGGTAACCATGATGGAGATCAAAAAGAGATAAAGTAATAAGTATAAAAATTAAATACAAAAATTTAAAGCACAAAAATAAATCAAATCGTTCCTCGGCAACAGCGCCAAAATTTTGGTCTGTGATGTCGTAGGCACCCAAAATTAACAATTCTCAACAATAATATAGTAGTGGTAAGTACATGCCGTCCCACAGAGAATGGAGTTTATTCTTGTGCTAAAAATAAAGGGGGTTTCTGAATGCTTTTAAACTAAAAAATAAAACAATGAAGTAAATTGGAGGGAATTCAATTTAAGAATAATCTTGGTTTTGGTCATAAAAATCCACCATGACAATTTTACTAGTCAATCCTTGACACCAAAGATAATTCAATTTCTATACCAAGCACTAATTAAATAATTAACCCGAATTCTAATTCAAAGTTGATTCTTGTTTCTTTCTAAAGTTGGTTAATTTTCAACCCGTGATCCAATTAATACTAACCACTAATTTAATCCAGACACGCGCCAAAAATTAATTATAGAAATATTAAAATCAACAAGAACAATTAGGCTAATTAAACATAAACACATGCAGTTATGCCAATTAGTTGATTATTTTTCCTAAATTCAATAACACCAATCGAGCAATTATCAAATATAGTTGCTTCACATATTGAATTAAGCACATGCAGTTAAAATAATCTAGTAGTAGATTAATTCTAATAACTTAATTATTCTGCAACAATAACAAGTTAAAAAGAACAATCATAAATTTAATTGCAGAAAAATAATCAATACTTGATATAAAATTGAATAAATTCAAAAATAAAAAATCTCACAACATAGTAGAATTGATCATGGCTTCAAATCCCTCGACCAAGAAAAAGGGTTTAGGCACCAAGTGCCATGAAGGAATAATCAAGAATTTTTTCTGCTGAAAACCCTAGCTAAAATGAGAAAATAAAGTATCTCCTCCTGTGTTCTCACCCTATATTGGGTATTTATAATGCATACTAGGATTACAATAATTGTCTAAGAATAAGAACGTGAAATTGTATGAAAAACAGTCGAACTGGACGAAGAAATCTGCCAAAAATCAAAAAATCACGTATCACCACTGTTTCGAGCTCACATGCTCTGCCTGATTGCGTGCATGTGCACCCTAGGCATTGCTGAAATTTTCCTTTCTAGACACAGCGCACATGGGCTGCACAACCCCAGCGTATGCGCGTTAGGCCTAATGCTGCACTACACATTTGGCTTCGATTTTGACCCTATTACTCTTGGAATTTGAAAAAATGTAAAACACAAAAGTTGTAACTCTCTTTCTTAACTTTCCAACGCATTTCAGATCACATTGATTGGAGCTCGGACTTGAAAGTTACACTTAAAATACAAAACAGCGTCTTATGGCTTATACTCGAGCATGTGTTCTTATACACATTAGATTTTATCTTTTAAAGTATCTATACATCAACATATTTTTACTCTAACCCTACAAAATCTAAGAATAACCAAATTAACCTCAATAATAACTCAAATCTTGCTTACAATACATAAAAATGTGGTAAACAATATACATATATATATGTATATGTATATATATTTATATATATATGTATGTATGTACGTCTATATATAAATATAAATACACACACATGTGTATATACATACATACATATATATATATACATATGTCTATATATAAATATAAATACACACACATGTGTATATACATACATACATATATATATACATACATATATATATATACACACACATGTGTATATACATACATACATACATACATATATATATATATATGTGTGTGTGTATATGTCTATAGAATTAAATTGATAATCTTATGTATTTTATGTCTAATTCCAGATGGGGAGGCTGGATTGGTAGATTAGAAAAGATTATTAGTGAACAAAATTGACAACTGAACATTTTTCCTTGGAAAATTTTGAAAATTTTTGACTGACTAGTTTGAATGGTTCAATTATCATATGCTATTTGTGGTTCTTTCTCCTTATATCTTCCTTCAATTATCCTCTTTCTATCAAGAACTCATGGTTTATTCAAACCCTTTCAAGTTTTTTAAATTTCAAGAAGATTTTCATCAATTTCTAACAATGTCTGGTACATTCACTTCCTTCTCTCTTACGCCAAAGTTAACCTTAGTCTCAAGACCTTGGTTTATCCACTGCCAACATCTCATTTTCATAAACTGGTAATTTGGTAAAGGACGATTTTCTCTTCCACCAAGTCATTCAATAAAAACTCCCAATAAGTTTTTTGGGTAAATTACAAAAAACTCCCTTGCTGTTAGGTCAATGTTTAGATTTTTCCCCCTTTAGTTTACAAATTTGCTTATATTCTGTCCCTAAAAGTTATTTTTAGGGTTTTCCATTGATTCAAAGAGAATGGATAAAATCCTTGACCTAGTTAGGATAAATAACTAATAAATTTATTTTTTAATCTCACTTGTCTCTTTAGTGCAAATTAAGCATTATAAAATAAATTACTTATGATATAAATTATATTTTATAATATTTAATTCTGATAAAAAGATAAATAAGTGAGACTAACAAACGTGAATTTTTTCACCTCCCTGTTTGTGCTCTTCCTTGTCTGCCACGTACAAGCCAAGCCTCACCATAGATAAATTTATGAATAGATTAAGATGTATATTGATGTTTCTTATTTATTCACATAATTTATTTTATTTAAAATTCTAAATTAATCTTTCTACCCGAGTCATATGATAAATTGTTACCCACAAAATGCATATACGTTAGTTTATATAAGAATTTTCTCTCAATTCTCTGGCAGATTTTGTGGGCCTTTGGCGCTCGTCAAAACCCAGGATTTCCCCATAAGCCAAGAACTGCCAGCAAGTCAGCAACTTCGACTACTACTTTATATAGTACTACCCCACTGCTTACTCCTACTACTTTAGGAAGCATAGATAACTAGCTAGCTTACTAGCTCGTAGAATTTCAAAGAGAAAACATCACCATCATTCACAATCCTATCGTGGCCGTCTTCTCTAAATTTCTCGGCGACTCTTTTTATATGTTAGCAGTTTATTGTATGTATAGACATTCAGATTGATCAGAATTCAAAAGAACAAAAAATGGAGAGTCCTATATCACTGGATGAAAATAATGATATGGTCAGAAAGCCTCTTTTGATCACTTCACCATCAAAGGGTGGTTTCAGAACCGTGCCATTCATCATAGGTTAATTAATTAATTTGCATTCAATTAATAAGCCTCTTTTTCTTTTCTTTTTTTCTTTTTTTTTTTTGATTAAATGCCATGCACATAAATATTTGCGTTTGTGTCTATTATTCTAATATGTTTAATTATTATTATTATTATTATTATTATAAATAGCAAATGGGATGCTTGAGAAGGTGGCAAGTTTTGGGCTGACACCAAATATGACTCTGTATTTGATGAGTCAATATCATATGGAGATGCCAACTGCTTCAAATATTCTGTGTTATTGGTCAGCAGCTAACAATTTCACTCCTGTTCTTGGAGCAATTGTTGCAGATTCTTAAGTGGGTCGGTTTTACATGATCGGATTTGGGTCTCTTGTTAGCCTTCTGGTAATCCGTAATTGTTTTGCACTTTAACTTCCCATTATTTTTTCACATTTTGAATTTTTTTAGTCAAACATATCAATTTTGTAACAAAAAAATTATATAAATTGGCATTACCCATGCTGTCTCTTATACACATTTCATATTTCTCCTGTCTGGAAATATTAAGATATAATTTGTCTCTTATAAACATTAAAGAAATTTATAAGAAAATTGAATCCTGAAAATTTGTATAACTAGAAAAGTTAGACAGTGATAATATAAATAAATTAGCCCTGGTGATACTCACAAATTAAAAATCTTTATCAGCACTGGTGCTTTATTAGGGAAAGATCGAAAAAAGAAGAAACAGAAATAGTCTGATCATTCTTGTAAGTAATTTTCTAATTCTTGGAGTGTTTGTTTGTTTGGGTACTCAGACATGGGTGTAATTAATACAAGTCTGGTGCTTTCTATTTCCTTATCAAGTTGTCATTTCCCTGGGAAACAGGGGATTTTTCACATGCAAATATGTTATCAACATCAAGGCGAAAAGTCTCCGTCAGATCGTTCACAAAGAAGGCCTTACTCTGTGGACGAGGATTTAAGACTTGTGGAATGACCAACACAAAACTACCACATTAAAGACCATCGATTTTGAAGTATTATGGTGTTTTATTACCATAAACCCACAAAACTTCCATGCCTTTTTTTTTTTTTTTTTTTTTTGGCTATTCTATAGTTTGTGATGTTATACCTAGTTCCAATTTGTCCAAACTAAGACAAATAGAATCACTGATTGCTGTATGAGAATCAAATTTACGTTGTTATAACATAAGCATACCTTTCTCTAAGTAGATTAAATGTGAGCTGATCTCGGAAAAACAGAGTTGAAAGTATTTCTTCAAATGATGTTATGCTTAATCTGATAAAGGAATGGCATATGACAAGAACAAGAACTTCAATAGTTTGTCTTGAGGATGTTCTCTAAACAGATGTCTCAGGTAGCCTTTAGGAGTTAAGAAGATCAGATGCAAAAGTTGATGCCATTTCCTCTTGAATGTCATGCTTTCACTTGGAAGTTTCCCATTATTCTAAGCATGAAGGAAATCTCTGTTTTGGAGGTGCTTTCAATTTCAAAATCCAGCTCTAAGCATCTCAACCAGTGTTGAAGTTCTTGGTAGACTCGTAGAATTTGGTTAGAACTTTCAATAGTTAGGATACGTCTAGTAAGATGCTAAAGGTCAAATCCTTTGATTGAAATGCTTCATTAATTTCTAACCGTTGCATAAACATCTTGGCAATTCTGATCAATTAAATTTTTTAAGCAAAAGATTAATTTATCAATACGTTCTCCTCAATGTAATTATGCTCAAGAGATGACCAATCATTATACAGAAAAGAGCCAAATTGTTGATATATTATCTATATGTCATTGGATTTTGCGAATAAAATCTTGAGACAAAACTTCTATTTTGAAGGGAATGATTCTTTTGTGGTTAACATCTATGATTCCACAAGCAAGGCCTCCTCCATGTAATGAATCTATAAACAGTTGCAGCTCTACTACATTTTTCCAACTCTTTCTCTTATGCACATCCTTTGCACTTATTTCCATCGGAGCTGGGGGAATCAGGTCTTCTTCCTTGGCATTTGGTTCAGATCAATTGGAAAAAGAAGATGGCCATAGAAATGTAGGCATGATGGAGAGATATTTTAGTTGGTATTATGCTTCATACATGTTGTCTCTTCTCATTGCTTTGACCTCTATGGCATACATTCAAGATAGCATGGGATGGCAAATTGGTTATGGAGTTCCTGTGGTGCTGATGTTCTTTGCAGCTCTATCTTTTTTCATTGCTTCTCCCTTATATGTTAAGGCGAAGGCTAACACTAGCTTAATCACTGAATTTGTTCAAGTGTTTGTAGCCTCTTTTAAAAATCGATCCCTGAAGTTATCATCAAATAGCACAAGCATTTTGTGCTATCAGAAGAAGGGTTCAAAATTGGTTTGTCCAACTAGCAAATTGGGGTAAGATAATTTTCATAATTACAAGAGCTTTCTAATACATTTTACTTTTTACTAGTTCCTTTTACTTTCTGAGGATGAGGATTCATTGGTAATGTGTGTAATCTCCTCTTGCTTAAGCTTTCATGGTTCATGCGCTTAATCGTCTGCCTAAACTTTCAATTTCGTCTTTAGGTTTCTAAATAAAGCTTGCTTCATTAGAGATCCTCAGCAAGATTTAGCCCTGGATGGAACAGCTATGAACCCCTGGAGACTTTGCACAGTTGATCAGGTAGAGGATCTAATGTTTAGACAAGCACTACTTAAGGTGATACCTATGTGGTCAACAGGAATGATGACATTTATAAATGTTAGCCAAAACTCTTTTCCAGTACTTCAGGCCACTTCAATGAACCGCAAGATCATTGGAAATTTTGAAATTCCAGCAGGTTCTTTTAGCATATTTACAGTCATTTCTTTGATACTCTGGGTTGCTCTTTATGATCAAGTACTTCTCCCATTAGCATCAAGAATCAAAGGGAAACCTGTTTATATAAATACAAGACAAAGAATGGGAATTGGAATGTTTCTCTCTTTCTTCTCCATGATAGTAACGGCAGCTGTGGAGCATATACGCCGAAATCTTGCAATAAAGGAAGGAATTTCAGATGATCCCCTGGCTATAGTGCACATGTCAGCACTATGGCTTTTACCCCAATACTGCTTAATGGGACTTGCTGAGGGCTTAAACGCAATCGCGCAAAATGAGTTTTACATTTCAGAGCTCCCAAGAAGCATGTCAAGTTTGGCTTCCACTGGACAGTTATGTGGAGTTGGAATGTGTGTGGCAAGTTTGTTAGCAAGTTTTATAATAACCACTGTTGATGATATTACAAAACGAGGAGGCCAGGAGAGTTGGATTTCTAGCAATATTAACAAGGGTCATTATGACTACTATTATTGGGTTCTCTCTGGATTAAGTCTGGTAAACATAGTCTATTTTCTGATTTGTTGTTGGACTTATGGTCCTTGCAAAGGTGAGGAGGGCAAGGATGCTGATGAAGAAGTTTTGTTGCAGTAGGAGAAATCTGAAATTGCTACTTTTGTTGCATAAAAGATGTGCAGAAAATGAAGCAGGGCATTATTACAAGTAAAAATCATGTACATTATCCGTATAAGATTTCAGACCTGGTTGTCATTTACTATTTTCTCCATTTTCCCTTGTATTGCCATTCATTGATTAATCTTTTACTGTTATTTCTTTGATACTATGGCATGCTCTTTATGATTGAGTGTTTCTCCTATTGGCATCATGGAAACCTGTCTTTACTTGAACACACACGCACACACACACATGCAAAAAAAAAAAAAAAAAAGGAATGCAGCTGGAGTATTTCTCTGCTTCTGCACCATGATTGTGACAGCATCCACGGAGTGTATCTGGCGGAGTCTTGCATTTGTGGAAGGAATTTCAGATGATCCAGAGGTGATAGTCCACACGACAGCTCTAAGGCTTTTGCCCAAATATTGCAGAATAGTGACTGGCTGAGGACTTGATTGCTCAAATGCTATCGTGCAAAGTTGGTTTTGCATTTCGGAACTCCCATGAGGCTCAAGTATGGCTTCTAACTCTAAGTGGTATTGAGGTGTCTGTTGCAAGATTGTTAGTCACTTTTATGATATTTGAGGAGGACTGAGAGTTCGACTTATAGCAATATCAATTAGGTCATTATGATTACTATATTTGGCTCTTTCTGTTTTAGGGTTGTTATTCTTTTTCAAGAGAAATGTTCAAATTTGGCTCTCATTTCTAGTTCATATAAATGTACACAGTAAAGAGTACCTGTGGTTGTTATTCATATACAAAGTAAAGGTGTACTGTCATTTCTAGTTCTTCAACTTCATCCCACCTTCTACTTGTTGATCTCACTTTCTTAGCTTGTGAAATTGAAGGTTTTTAATTGAACATGTTCGCAAACCAGCTAACCAGTTAGCCTTCTTTCTTACATCTCTGTCCCCGTCTCTGGTGAACTTTTGGTTGTACTGAACTTATTGTAACACCTGAATCAATTAATAGTCCTTTCCCTCGACATTGTGGATGTAATATTTCATGACCATTTACGAAAAAATATTGTACCTTAAGAAACATATTTGAAAATTGAATTATAGTTGAGTTGAGTTAAATTAAATTCGTCAAAAAAAAAAAAAAAAAAAAGAACCATGCATTTGTTGGTGCTACATATTTTTGTAACATATTAATACAATGTTTTGAAAACCGGACGGACCAGCCGGTTCGACCGGTCGGACCGCGAACCGGAAGAACCCCCGGTCCGGTCCAATGTATATATCCGGTCTGTCTAAAAAAAGGACAGAATCGGTAAAAAATCGGTTGAACCGATTTTGGTGGTTTTTTAAATTTCAGAATAAAAAATTTTAAATAAAGAAAAATTAAAAAATTGTGAAATAAACTCCAAAATGGCAAAACATTGAACACACCAAAGCCTAAACTATTAAGTTATTATTTTTTTCATCTTTTTTATACTTATTTTTGTACAAATTTTACTTTTCTTATTAGAAATTTAATCAGTATTTTTGGGTATTATGACTATAATTCTCCAAAAATAGTGTTTCACTTCTATTTTAGATTTTATATAAATATATCTTAGGTCATTTTAAATTATATCACACTTTGATTAAAAAAAAAAGCTAAATTAGTGAATCGACCGGTTGAACTGCGAATTGGACCGGTCACCAGTTAATGCCCGATCCGATTTTCAAAACATTGCATTAATGATGTCACTTTCAAGAATAGATGCCTTGCCTTTTGACTCTTCCTGCTACAAGTGTTTTAAGTGGTTTAAACATGCTATTTGTAGTTTCACTGGTGAAAAAGTTCATGCAAAGTACAAATTTCCTTTTGAAGTTTTTTTTTTTCTATTTATATATTTAAAAATTTGGATTGCTTGATGAATTTCTTTCCTTCTGCAACAGTCATACAATAGTATCCAGGTAAATTGGTGACTGAAAAAGAGATGGCTATCAACACCGAAGAAGAGAGTTTTATTGATCATCTTCATAACTTGGAGGTGTTCATTCTGATCTGCCAACTCAAAAAATTCGCCGAACCAAGCCAATCCAATCCAAGTTGGAAAAAGATGGTACCCGAACTGTATATTGAAAGCGGGTCGGGACACTCAAGTTGAGAGTCGAGTAGCGAGTCACACTTTTGTGACCTACTAGGTACCCGACCCAATCCGTTTTAGGGGTAAATTTATAAATTTGATTAATAAGGTTTCATTAAAAGTTAATACTTATTGAGGTTATTATACACATCTAGATGTGTATAAGAGACTCCAGACTTAATCCAGAGAGAACTCAATAATTGCTAGTTCTTAATCTTCTTTATCAATAATGTCTATCCCTTCCTCTTCCTTGCATCCTCATTCCTCACACTTGCATCTGTTAGGGTGCATTTTGTGATTTAATTGTTGTTGCTATTGGCATGTTGCTACTTGTTAGTTTGTCACTATTGGGATGTATTTTGTGACTTAAACGTAATTGTTGTTATCTTAATTGTGAAATTAACTTGTCTAACTATCATTATTTAAAATTTTTATACTTTTTTACTATTGAGGGTTGGGCACCCGGTCAACCCAACCCTCTTTTTGTGAGTACTTGGTAGATTGGATACCTACTTTGTATGAATTGGGTAGAGGGTCTGAATTTTTTTGACCTGATCAATGAGAGTAAGATTTTTTTTAAACTCATGAACCGTATACCCAATCTAACCCCTATCATAACCCAAAAGAAGGTGGTCTGAAAATGTTGCCTTTCATCACATGTAAAAAATGAAATGTTGAACAAAACTGTAGCGTCAGACTCCATAGGACGAGTCCATGCGGAATCCAAGCAAGACTCTATGATCTGATGATCCATAAAATTGGAAGACTACCTATTTATGATAATGGGGCAGTCTCTAATACAATGAAAATTCTTTACTACTCACTCTTTAGAGTGGGTATTATAAACCGTTGAATGATTAAAAAGTCATAGAATTTATTCGTTTTTCAATCATTTTAATAGTTGTCATACTCACCTCACATTAGAGGGTTAGTAGCCAAAACTTATTCCTAAGACATACCGCACTCTCTCGTATTTATCATGTCGAGCAATAGCGGGGTTAAAAAGTTTACTTGGGGTGATAGTATAAATTTTGAAAACTTTTGAAGGGGGAAAATGAAAAATTTTAAGTTTCTAGGTAAAATTTGTAAATTTTACAAAATGTAGGGGGCGGACATCCCTGGCGGCCCCCCTACTCCCTCCGCCACTGACGTCGAGGCACCTATGTACGCGAGCAAAATACAAAATTACAAGTATTACACAAGTTAAACCTTACTCTTTCCAGCAATTTTGGAAACTTAAACTTTGCTTAAAAATAAAAAAATAATAAAAACCTGGACAAATGACATATTAGAAAACAAATATTGAGCTTTGAAGAAAACAGAAGGAAAAGGCAGCAATTTTGGACTTTCGTTGCTAGATATTTTCTAAAATAATTAAAGAATATATTGTCACTTCAATTAAACTGTTCCAATGGAGTGTGTTTTTAAAATTCTTGCTGTGGACGAGTCCAATAAAGCTCTCTTATTTGTTTGATGAATTTCTTTCCTTCTTTTCAACAGTTTAATACCAATCCAAGAGACTGTTCATGGAAGAAGAGAAGATGGATATCAAACCAGAAGAAGAAAGTTTACTTGATAAATCTCCCAACCGAAACAAGGGTGGCCTAAAAACCATGATTTTCATCATAGGTAAGTGAAGACATGTATGATTTACAGGTACTATAATTGTTGCAAATTTGTGTTAGTAGTTTGGACTTTGGAGGTATAAAGTTTTGATCTTTTTTCTTTTGTGGGTTTTTGTTTTCTTGCTTTAAGTAGTGAATGAATCATTTGAGAGATTGGCAAGTCAGGGGTTAATGCCAAATATGATAATCTACTTGACAAAAGTCTACTGCTTTGAAACTGCCACTGCATCAAGAATACTGTTTTTCTGGTCTGCTCTTTCTAATGGTTTGGCCCTTTTTGGTGCTTTTTTATCTGATTCTTTCTTAGGTAGGTTCAAGGTCATTCTTCTTGGATCCATCTCCAGATGTCTGGTGAGTCCAATTTATTTATGTGTAATTAATTTGCAGATTTTATTAGTAAAGGTTGCTTCTTTAACAAAATGCAGTGTGGTTATTAAGTTCATATATTTAGGTAGATTCAAATTGCAAACAAATCATTGGCAAGTTAACTGCTAATGATAGTAATCTTGCGACTTTACGTACTTTGCTGCTGGAAGATTAAATTGCCTTAAAGCTCCTTGTTTCTCCGAAGCTCTTTTGCTTTTGTAACTGGTAAGTCTTAGCAATAGAATAGGTGAGTAATTTAAGAGTTGACAGGATTTTGAGACTTTGAGTTGCCACTTAAGAGGAGTGTGTGATAAATAATGGTACTCTTGAAATGACAGTTTCAGACTTCATCAATGTGTTTCTATATATATAGTCAGTGCCATTGATTTTCTGTTATTTATAGAACTATTATTCGTAGAGAACATATGAGATGTATATTCAAAAGAGCTGGCCTAATATGATGAAGTTAGCCAGGAGATAGGCTGGGGGTGCTGTGTTCTAGCCACAACAAAACTGTGTTCAAAAGCCATATTATTTCTTTTGAAGAAGTTGGTTTATTGCATATACAGTGCCAATTCATCAAGGCTTGGATCTCTTTATAGTTAATTAATTGCCATCTAAGGCCGCTGTACTTAAAGGTGCCTCCAGTCTCCAAATGTCCAGCAAAAGGAAAGGTTTCCTTGAAGGTTAGCGATTAGGATTGATCAATATTGTTAGCAAAAGAAATGCAAATAAGTAAAAGAGAAAATAGTGTGTAAAAGCTCACTGGCATGCTTTCAGGTTAACTTTGGTCAAGAATTAAAGCACTTATTGATATACAGATGAATTAGTAATAGAAGAAAGTCTTTCTATTGCATCCTTTGTGAAGAAACTCAGGCTGTTTGATTGCAAGCTAATATCTTAGCCACTGGACATTCTGATTTATAAAATTGAAAAGGATGAAGTGTTTGTGGGAACAACAATGACACACAGACCATCTATTTGAGTGTCGATTGGCAACATTTTTAGTCAGTAACATACAATTATTAATTCAGGCACTTGTTGAATATAGACAGATTGTTTTTGCTGGCACTAAGATTGTAGAGGTCCAAATCTTGGCTCCTTTTGCTTGTTCAGAAATCAAAGTATTTTCTGTTTCTGCAGGGCATGACTCTTGTTTGGCTGACCGCCATGATTCCACAACTGAAGCCTTCAGCATGTGACCAGCTCAAGCAAAATTACAGTGCTCCTCTATTGGATCTGGTTGTATTAGACCTTGTTATATGGCTTTTGGTGCAGACCAATTGGACAATAAAGAAAACCCCAACAATGAGAGGGTTATACAAAGTTATTTCAACTGGTACTATGCTTCTACCGGAATCTCAACTGTTCTTTCCATGACTGTTATTGTTTACATCCAGGATCATTTGGGTTGGAGTGTTGGATTCGGAATCCTGGCCATCCTCATGGTTTTCTTTGCTCTCATATTCTTAGCAGGCTCCTCTCTTTATATAAAAGTAAAGCCTAGTGAGAGCTTGTTCACTGGATTTTTTCAAGTCCTTGTGGCAGCATTTAGAAACAGAAAAATCCATTGGTCTTCGAAAAAAGATCACGAGTGTTACCATATAACCCCCGACTCGAAGCTACTAATACTCAATGAAGATTTCAGGTATAGAGGCTACATTTTTCCTCAAACTCTAAAGCTCTCAAGTACAATTCTGGATGGTAAAGTAACTACAAAACTATTTTTAGTGAGAATTATTGATTGGTTTATTTGATAGTTCTAATTCTTATATAGGTGTTTAAACAAGGCTTGCATTATTCAAGATCCCTCCACAGATTTAACTTCAGATGGATCAGCCTCAAATCCATGGAGCCTTTGTAGTGTTGAACAAGTTGAATCACTTAAGGCTATTCTTAGAGTTGTTCCCATGTGGTCAACGGGCCTTATACTTTTACTAGTCACAGACCAAACTTCCTTTTTAACGCTTCAAGCGAGTTCCATGGATAGGCACATATTCTCCAATTTCGAAATTCCAGCCGGATCGTTTTCTCTGTTCATGGTAATTACTTTAACAATTTGGGTTGCATTTTATGATCGTGTACTATCACCATTATTGGCACAATTTACTGGTAATCCCCAAGGACTGAGTCTTGTAGTAAGAATGGGGATCGGATTGATAATGTCATGTATAGCATTGGCATTTGCAGCTATAATCGAGAGCATAAGGCTGAAAAAAGTGACTGAAGAAGGCATATCAGGATGATCCGAATGTGGTTGTGGACATGTCCGCAATGTGGTTAGTGCCACAGACTGTATTTATCGGTTTGGCAGAAGCCTTAAACACAGTTGGACAGATACAGTTCTTTTACATGATGTTCCCTAAGAGCATGTCCAGTATTGCAATAGCTATGTACACATTTGGGATGGCTCTGGCTAGCCTGTTTGGGAGTCTTTTGGTGAATGTTGTTAATAGCCTAACCGGTCATGGAAGTAAAGTAAGATGGTTGGCAAGCAACCTGAACGAAGGTCACCTTGACTACTATTATTGGCTACTTGCTTTCTTGAATTTGATCAATTTCTTCTATTTTCTCCATTGTTGTCAGACTTGTGAGTCTCGTCGTAATAAGAATGTGCTGTCTAATGTAGTGTCAGAACAAGAATCTGAGTATAGGCCTTCACATTCAACTTCATAAGTATGTAATTCTACTAATTTTGACCCTCAGGTAGGTAATTATGTATCAGTACTGATCACCTTTAGATAAAGTCTGCATTGCTTGTTTTTGGAACTACATTATTACCGTACTCTTTTTGCTATTTTTGAAAAAACGTCACTTAAAGGTTTGTTTTGAATGGTTTGGTTAAACCGAATGCGAGAGTTAATTTAAATGGTTAGAACAACTAATCATTTCTGATGCAATTCAGTTATATTGGAGTCTTTCTGCTGCCAAAGAACTGCTCCTCTCCCCTGCCTTACACATTAGCATGTAATATTGTTTTTTTCTTAGCATGTAATATGAAGCTAAAAGGGTAAATTTTATAGAATGGCAATTAAGTTAGCGATATTTTATGGGTCTGAATGTTGGATCGTAAATTATGCACATGAGCAAAAGATGAGAATAGCATAAATACAAATATTAAGATGGATGTGTGAGTAGATTAGGATGAATAAAATATGCAATAAGTATATTCGTGATAAAATTGGAGTAACACTTATAGATGAGAAGATGAGAAAAACACACTTAAGGTGGTTAGGTCATGTGTTACTAGGCGAGTAGATTTTAGAGAGAATAGTCAATACAAGAGAGGTAAGGAGAGACCAAAAAAGATTTAGTGGGTAACTTATAAAAAAGATATAGCCAATCTAGGTATTGAGGAGGATATAATCTATGACAGAGTATAATGGCATACCAGGATTTATGCAAGTGACCCTATTTAGTGGAAATATGGATTGGTTGGTTTATTTGTTTGTTTGTTTATGTAATATGAATATTCTAATTTGCTCACAAGTGGTTGAGCTTAAAAATGTTTGGAATAATCGCTTACAAAACCACAATTCAAAATCAATTGTCAACATCAATTCACATTGATAAATTCGCATTAAATCATTAATGTCTGATTTATACACATATTTGGTTGGATTACATTTTTCCTTTTATGAAACTAGTGACTTAAGAGTGATTTTGTCAAATGATATTGAATTGTGATGTTATATATATGTCCTGGGATGTTTCTTAAAAATGCACAAGTTCATCATTTGCAAATGGCACATTGGCGTTGGTTATTAGTACATATTACCAATAACCAAGTTGTTCAATTGAATTGACCGAAGCGGATCACTCAGTTGAGATCCTACGTAAAGCTGTTTTGGAGGTTTTCAATGCAAACGCCTATCATAAGAGCCGCGAGTGGCTTTTTTTTTTTTTTTTTGGCCTATGAAATTTGTATAATCTGTTAAGTGTAAACTACCATGCTACCGTAGACAAAGTTACCAAAAGTCATATAACAAAGGGTAGATGACAAAGAATTCTTGTGATTTTGGCTAATATTTAGAGTATCTTTATGATTTATAAATTTATAATTTATACTTTTAAAATTTTGGGTTAAAGAAAAATCACTAAATATTCCGCTAAGTGGGTGTTAAGAGATTAAAAATATTTTATTTAAAAGGTTATTTTAGTTATTAAGTCTCTAATCAAAATTAATTATATATTTTAACATAAAACGCAATGTCTCTTTTTTGGTAGAGGGTGTTTTTGGATGATGTGGAGGGACACTAAGGCTAGGGGTGTTTTAACTTTTTTCACAAATGTGTTGAGTTTTTAACTTTCTATCAACTTTACAAAATGAAATTCAAATCTAAAAGGAACATATTGTCAATTTGCAAAACGTAAAGGAAAAGCATAAAAGTTAGTCAAACCACAAGGTTCTTGTAATTTGCCCCATAACAAACAAAGAACAACTTAATCATGGCTCTATGAGTATAATCTTTCTATTGAGTCACTTTCTTTGTGATTGAGTGAAAGGGTATCGTGTGTTTTTTTGAAGTAGGAAGAAGGAGGGGTAAACAGAGCCCAGAAGGTCAGTGTGCCAGCGATGGAAACTCTTGCACGCAGGACAACTGAGAGAGGGAGGCAATTAATGGGGTACGAAAACAAAAAAGTTCACCAATTAAATCATGGTTCAATTTTTAGTAGGGCATTCAACGGCATATGTGAAGTTCGTAGCACAAACCTTTTTCCAATATTGAGCTGTGTCATTTTAGTGACAAAAAATTGATACTCCAACTTTTTTAAAATAGCTATCATTTTAGATAATTTATCTAATTTTGATATTATTTGTCACTTTAGAAAATCAAGAAAGTAGTAAATGATATTTTTTTAATTTTTATCCTTAGTGTCACATTAATGAAGGGAGGATTATGTAGTTAAGATATTAATACAAAAGGATAATTTAGTCATTTTGAACTATCTTTTTACAAAATTGATGTAATTATATAATTACATCAATTTTGTAAAAAGATAGTTCAAAATGACTAAATTATAGAATGATTAATATCTTAACAGGGTTAAACATTTTTAATTCTCAAAATTTGGCCCAGAAACATTATTGATCCACAAAGTTTCACAAAAAATAAATCACATCCCTCATCTTCTAAATTTCTACTAGATTAGGACAATTGATACAAAAATAGCATAACTTTTTGTTACATTTTACGAGAAAGAGCAATTTTTGATGGTTTAGCTAAAAAAAAAAAAAGTAAAGATAGAGGGTAATTTTTTTAGGATTTATCTGATAACATTAATTTTTTTTCTATACCTCTACCTTAACAAATATTTAATTTTATGTTATTTTTATATCAATTGTCCTAATAGAGTTGAAACTTAAAAAGTAAGGGACTTGATT
>JANKKI010000540.1:0-291057 GCA_025175665.1 Cinchona pubescens
GTACTTTTGTTGAGAACTCCTTTCTTGTTTCTTAATCTTGGCGACTTGATCCCAAGCTTATTAGTATTTACTCTTGTACTATTTGTCCCCTTTCTCGCCTTTCAATATCGAACCAAATAACTCCTTTTCCACTATGATTAAGCCTGTAGATACTCCGTGTATAAGAGACAGCTGCAGCACCCTCTTCCACAATTGGGCTAATCCACAAAATCTTTTATGCATAGTTATCACTCTTGGTTCTTAATTAGCCAACTCAAATCGCATTTTAAGTTCTTATCTTGACTTACGAGATTTACTTTTATAAGAACTGCTATTCGATTTTCTTAATCTGATGTGACTCGATCTACTTTGTTGGTTCTGAATCCTGTACGATTAGATCCCTTTATTGTGTCAAGCAATATAGTACATGACCTCTTCTTTCTTCTCAATAACGTAAATTACAATTTCTTCCTTATTCATTCTGCAGGCAAAATCTAATAGGCCTCATTTCTCAGTTCCTTTTGACTTTTATAATTAACACATGGTTCTCAATCTAGTCTAACTAAGTCACGTATTAGGGGTTTATCATCCGTTATTAGATATTCTTATCTTTTCAACATGTATGTCGATTAGATCACCTTTCCAGTTTCTTAATTATCTCCCTAATATTTTATCATGTGTTCTCCTTTTGCGATTCATAGAACAAAGCTTAGTCAATTTCTTGGTCTCAATATCAACGATCAAACTTCTTCCTTACTCTTAAAGCAAGTTTGATCGGGCTCTATTTCTATTTCTTTAAAATGCTATTAGATGGGCTGTATTAGTTCTAAATCTCAAGGAATAGGTCCTTACCGCTGTTTCTTAATCCATTCTTATTAAAATATATTTAGGTTCTTACCTTGTCAATGATCTCTATATTCTTCTTAAATGTGCTATGATTTAACTCTTCATATTTGATAATCTCACACGACTAATTCCTTGCCTAACTGTATATGTTATGTCTCCTTTTGTTGTTCATTGTATAGCTCGATTTATCGATTTCTTCAGTTCTCAATGTTATACGATTATCACTTCTTCCTCTCGTCATTATACAAGTGTAATTGGCTTCATTTCTTCAGCCCTTTTTTCAAATAAGGTTAGATAATCATCTTTTGTTCAAAGTCTTTTTCAATTTGAATCGATTCTTGGTTCTTAATCTAGCATAATTAAATCACATTTACATTGTTATCATGAGTTATTAGAACTTATTGTGTTTCTACATTAATATGCGACTTCAAAACCATCATATTAATATTTTAGTTCTTATTCTTTTTTATGCATAGTTATCACTCATGGTTCTTAATTTGGCCAAATCAAATCGTTTTTTAAGTTCTTATCTTGAGTTACGAGATTTACTTTTATAAGAGCTCCTGTGTCTAAATGAGACCTATGACTCGATCTACTTTGTAAGTTCTTAATCCCGTAGATTAGATCTCTTTATCGTGTCATAATATAGTACGATTAGACCTTTTTTTTTCTTCTTCTCAATATCGATTTACAATTTTTTCCTTAATCATTGTGCATGTATAATTAATAGCTTCATTTCTCGTTCTACGTCTGTCTCTACGATTAGATAATCTCTTAATTACAAAATTTTTAGATGTGAATAAGACCCGCTCTTGGTTCTGTATAAATTTAATACATACTTCTCCTTTATTAGTTCTCAATCTTATTTGATTGTTGTATCTAAGAAATGCGACTAATCGAGCTATACAATAGATACAACAATCTTAGTACACAGCTAGAACTAATATAAGAGACAGGAAAGATATGAGATCTAATTTCACAAGGTATAGATTATGACATGTTCTTAATCCATTCTAGATTAAAACATGAGATATGTTCTTACCTTGTGAGATTTGATCTCATATCTTTTCCAAATGTGCTATGATTGGAAGAACTCTCATATTTCATAATCTCACACGACTAATCTCCATTCTTTGTTCCGATTGCATATGTTATGTCTCCTTTTGTTGTTCATTGTAATCGAGCTATACCTGTCTCTTATACACATCTAGATTGAACGATTACACTTCTTCCTTGTCATTATACAAGGTGTAATTGGCTTCATTTCTCAGTTCTTTTTCAAATAAGGTTAGATAATCATCTTTGTTCAAAGTCTTTTCAATTTGAACTGATTCTTGGTTCTTAATCTAGCATAATTAAATCAAATTTTACGTTTTTATCATGAGTTATTAGAACTTATTGTGTTTCTATATGTATGTAACTTTGTTGAGAACTCCTTTCTTGTTTGTTAATCTTGTGCGACTTGATCCCATATAAAAGTAAATCTCGTACGATTTGTCCCTTTCGAGTTATCAATATCGTGACGAAAACAACCTTCCACTGTGATTAAGCACGTAAGTGAGAAATGAGGCCAAGTACTGTCTCTTATACACATCTAGATTTTAGTTCTTATTCTTTTATGCATAGTTAATACTCATGGTTCTTAATTTGCCAAATCAAACGCATTTGACCTTATTTGAAAAAGAACTTCTTGTTAGTTCTAATGAGAACTTATAACAATGATAAATCTGAAAGGTTATACTAATCGAGATGTATGTTAAGAGACAGGTAATGATTAGATCACTTTATTATCAAATATAGTACGATTAGACCTTTTTCTCTTCTAATATCGTATTATTACAATTTCTTCCTTAATCATTTTGTAGGCATAATTAATAGGTCATTTCTTGTTGAAGATTTAGAACTAATACATCTGTCTCTTTTTGAAAAAGAACTGAGAAATGAAGCCAATTACACCTTGTATAATGATACAAGAAGAAGTGATAATCCTACAATTTTGAAAACTAAGAAATGCGACTAATCGAGCTATACAATGAACAAGAAAAGGAGACAACATATGCAATTCACTTTTCACATGTATGTCGATTAGATCACCTTTCTAGTTTCTTAATTATCTCCCTAATATTTTATCATGTGTTCTCCTTTATGATTCAAACATAAAATAGTTAGTCAATTTCTTGGCTCAAACGATCGTGAACTCTTCCTTACTCGTAAAGCAAGTTTGATCGGCCTCATTTCTCTAGACTAATCTCTTTCTTTCTTCTGTGAATTCCATATGTTGTCTCCTTTTCTTGTTCATTAGAATAGCTCGATTAGTCGCATTTCTTAGTTTTCAAAATTGTAGGATTATCACTTCTTCTTGTATCATTATACAAGGTGTAATTGGCTTCATTTCTCAGTTCTTTTTCAAAAAAGGTTAGATAATCATCTTTTGTTCAATTTCTTTTTCAATTTGAACGGATTCTTGGTTCTTAATCTAGCATAATTAAATCACGTTTTACGTTGTTATCATGAGTTATTAGAACTTATTGTGTTTCTACATGCACTTTGTTGAGAACTCCTATTCTTGTTTCTTAAGCTTATGCGACTTGATCCAGTTATTAGTATTTAATCTTGTAAGATTTGTCCCCTTTCTGAGTTCTCATTATCATACGAGTACAACTCCTTCGAGTCATATCAGATTAGGAAATAGAACAGGAGTTCTTATTTCTTCAAAACCTTCATATTATATTTTAGTTCTTATTCTTTTATGCATAGTTATCACTCATGGTTCTTAATTTGGCCAAATCAAATCACATTTTAAGTTCTTATCTTGAGTTACAAGATTTACTTTCATAAGAACTCCTGTTCTATTTCCTAATCTGATATGACTCGATCTACTTTGTAAGTTCTTAATCTGTAGATTAGATCTTTATCGTGTCATAATATAGTACGATTAGACTTTCTTTCTTCTAAATATCTACTATTACAATTTCTTCCTTAATCATTGTGCGAGGCATAATTAATAGGCCTCATTTCTCAGCTTCTTTTCTTATACGATTAGATAATCTCTTAATTATAAATCTTTAATTAATACGACCTCATTCTTGGTTCTTTTAAATCTAATACCAAACTTCCTTTATTAGTTCTCAATCTTGTTTGATTGTTGTATCTCCTTTTACGACTCACAATATATTACGATTAGTCGACTTTCTTAGTTCTCAATATCTTACGATTATAACTTCTTCCTTAGTTATTAAGCTAATATGGTTGCCTCCGTTCTCTTTCGAATGCGATTAGATCATTCATTTGATCTAAATCTTTGTGCATGTGTCCCACACATGGTTCTCAATCTAGTCTAACTAAGTCACGATTCAGGGACTTATCATCCGTTATTAGATATTCTTATCTTTTCAACATGTATGTCGATTAGATCACCTTTCTAGTTTCTTAATTATCTCCCTAATAGATGTTTATCATGACGTTCTCCTTTTCCGATTCATAGAACAGATAGTCAATTTCTTGGCTCTCGATATCGAACGATCGAACTCTTCCTTACTCGTAAAGCAAGTTTGATCGGCTCCATTCTCTATTCTTTTGCAAATGCTATTAGATGATGTATTAGTTCTAAATCTTCAAGGAATAGGTCCAGCGCATGGTTCTTAATCCATTCTTATTAAAACATATTTATGTTCTTACCTTGTGAAATTTGATCTCATATCTTTTCCAAATGTGCTATGATTGGAACTCCTCTCATATTTCACAATCTCACAGGACTAATTTCCTTTCATGTTCTGAATTGCATGTGTTATGTCTCCTTTTGTTGTTCATTGTATAGCTCGATTAGTCGTATTTCTTAGTTCTCAATGTCTGTCAATTATACACATCTAGATGTGTCAAGATACAAGGTGTAATTGGCTTCATTTCTATGTTCTTTTTCAAATAAGGTTAGATAATCATCTTTTGTTCAAAGTGTTTTACAATTTGAACTAATAATTGGTACTTAATTTAGCATAATTAAATCACATCTAGACGTGTTATATGAGACAGGAAGTTATTGCTGTCTCTTATACACATCAGATGTGTATAAGTATAATGACAAAGGAAGAAGTATTTAATCTTGTACGATTTGTCCCCTTTCTTATATCAACATCGTACGAGTACACATTAGATTCCAAAGATTTATAATTAGCCACACATCTAATGTGTATAAGAGACAGATGAAAGTTCCAATCATAGCACATTTGGAAAAGATATGAGATCAAATTTCACAAGTTAAGAACATAAATATGTTTTAATAAGAATGGATTAAGAACCATGCGCTGGACCTATTCCTTGAAGATTTTTAGAACTATTTCTTAATCGATATGACTCGATCTACTTTGTTAGTTCTAAATCCCGTACGATTAGATCTCCTTTATCGTGCATAATATAGTACGATTAGACCCTTTTTTTCACATCAATATCGTATATTACAAGGTTCTTCCTTCGTACGCCCGCTTCTTGGTTCTTTTTAAATCTAATACGATTTCACTTCCTTTATTAGTTCTCAATCTTGGTTGATTGTTGTATCTCCTTTTGCGACTCACAACATATTACGATTAGTCGACTTTCTTAGTTCTCAATATCTTACGATTACACTTCTTCCTTAGTTATTAAGCTAATATGGTTGCCTCCGTTCTTTTCGAATGCGATTAGATCATTCATTTGATCTAAATCTTTGTGCATGTGTCCCACATAAGAGACAGACCAAGAGCGGGTCGAATTCAATTAGGGCTTATCATCCGTTATTAGATATTCTTATCTTTTCAACATGTATGTCATTAGATCACCTTTCTAGTTTCTTAATTATCTCCTAATATTTTATCATGTGTTCTCCTTTGCGATTCATAACAAGAAATTGACTAACTGTTCAATGTCTGTCTCTTATACACATCTAGATTTCTTCCTACTCAAAGCAAGTTTGATCACTTCATTTCTATTCTTTTGCAAATGCTATTAGATGATGTATTAGTTCTAAATCTTCAAGGAATAGGTCCAGCGCATGGTTCTTAATCCATTCTTATTAAAACATTATTTTCTTACCTTAGAAATTTGATCATATCTTTTCCAAATGTGCTACATTGGAACTCCTCTCGTATTTCATAATCACACGACTAATCTCCTTTCTTTGTTCTGTGAATTGCATATGTTATGTCTCCTTTTGTTGTTCAGTGTATAGCTCGATTAGTGATTTCTTAGTTCTCAATGTTGTACGATTATCACGTTCTTGCTCTGTCATTATACAAGGTGTAATTGGCTTCATTTCTCAGTTCTTTTGCAAAATAAGGTTAGATAATCATCTTCTGTTCAAAGTCTTTTACAATTTGAACTTATTTTGTTCTTAATCAGCGTAATTAATCACATTTTACTTGTTATATGAGTTATTAGAACTTATTATGTTTCTACATGTACTTTGTTGCTTATCATAGAACAGCTTAGTCAATTTCTTGGCTCAATATCGAACGATCTCCTTTATTAGTTCCCAATCTTGTTTGATTGTTGATCTCCTTTTGCGACTCATAATATATTACGATTAGTCGACTTTCTTAGTTCTCAATATCTTTTGATTACACATCTACATCCTTAGTTATTAAGCTAATATGGTTGCCTCCGTTCTCTTTCGAATGCGATTAGATCATTCATTTGTTCTAAATCTTTGTGCACGGGTAACACACATGGTTCTCAATCTAGTCTAACTAAGTCACGTATTAGGGGCTTGAACAAAAGCACAAGATTAATCGAGCTATACCTGTCTCTTATACACAATCTAGATGTGTATAACAGACATAATTTAGAACTAACTGTCATCTTCTAACATTTGCAAAAGTGATTTGAAGATTTAGATTAAATTGACAATCATCTAATGCATTGCAAAAGTGAAAAAGACTTATTACCATAATTAAGCTTACTAGCAAAAGATCTAATCGAAATATAGTCTCTTATACACTTGCTAGATGTGTATAAGAGACAGTTATTAGACATCTAATGTGTGGGACCTGTGAGCAAAAGATTTATATCAACTGAATGATCTAATCGCATTCGCTTATACACATGAAGAACTAAGATAAGAGACAAATCGTACAAGATCTAAAGATGTGTATACCATTATCACTTTTCCTTTGTCATTATACAAGGTGTAATTGGCTTCATTTCTCAGTTCTTTTTCAAAATAAGGTTAGATAATCATCTTTTGTTCAAACTCTTTTTCAATTTGAACTGATTCTTGGTTCTTAATCAAGCATAATTAAATCACATTTATGTTGTTATCATGAGTTATTACAACTTATTATGTTTCTACATGTACTTTGTTGAGAACTCCTTTCTTGTTTCTTCTTATGCGACTTGATCCCAGTTATTAGTATTTAATCTTGTAAGATTTGTCCTCTTTCTTAGTTCTCAATATCATGTTTTATACACATCTAGATGTGTATAAGAGACAGGGATACTTGCCTCATTTCTCTACTTATTTCTTGAAAACCATGTGTGGGACCTGTGCACAGAGATTTTATGCATAGATATGACTCATGGTTCTGTCTTTGGCCAAATCTGACACAGTAAAGGAGATCTGATCGTACAGGATTAAGAACTAACAAAAGAACTCCCTGTTCTATTTCTTAATCATATGACTCGATCTACTTTAAGTTCTTAACTCGCATGATTAGATCTCTTTATCAGGCTGCATATATAGTACGATTAGACCTTTCTTTCTTCTCAATATCGTATATTACAATTTCTTCCTTAATCATTGTGCATAATTAATAGGCCTCATTTCTTCTTTTCTTCATACGATTAGATAATCTCTTAATTATAAATCTTTAATGAATATGACCCGCCTTGGTTCTTTAAATCTAATACGACTACTCATTTCTTTTTATTAGTTCTAATCTTGTTTGATTGTTGTATCTCCTTTTGCGACTACAAATATATTACGATTAGTCGATTTCTTAGTTCTCAATATCTTACGATTACATCTTCCTTAGTTATTAAGCTAATATGAAACTTGCTTCACGAGTAAGGAACTTCTTCCTTACTCGTGAAGCAAGTTTGATTGGCCTCATTTCTCTATTCTTTTGCAAATGCTATTAGATGATGTATTAGTTCTAAATCTTCAAGGAATAGGTCCAGCCGATGGTTCTTAATCCATTCTTATTAAAACATATTTATGTTCCAACCTTGTGAAATTTGATCTCATAACTATGCATAAAAGAATAAGAACTAAAATATAATATCTGTCTCTTATACACATCTAGATGTGTATAAGATCTCCTTTCTTTGTTCAATTGCATGCATGTTATGTCTCCTTTTGTTGTTCATTGTATAGCTCGATTAGTCGCATTTCTTAGTTCTCAATATTGTACGATTATCACTTCTTCCTTTGTCATTATACAAGGTGTAATTGGCTTCATTTCTTCTTTTTCAAATAAGGTTAGATAATCATCTTTTTCAAAGTCTTTTTCAATTTGAACTGATTCTTGGTTCTTAATCTACATAATTAAATCACATTTTACGTTGTTATCATGAGTTATTAGAACTTATTATGTTTCTACATGTACTTTGTTGAGAACTCTTTCTTGTTTCTTAATCTTATGCGACTTGATCCCAGCTTATTAGTATTTAATCTTGTACGATTTGTCCCTTTCTCACTCAATATCGACGAGTACAACTCCTTCCATCCGTGATTAACGTATACTTGGCCTCATTTCTCATTTCTTCAAAACCATCATATTATATTTTAGTTCTTATTCTTTTATATTATCACTCAGAACTGAGAAATTAGGCCTATTAATTATAAGCCCCTAATCTGTCTCTTATACACCATCTAGATGTGTATCTTTTTAAATCTAATACGACTACTTCTCCTTTCTTTGTTCTCAATCTTGTTTGATTGCTGTATCTCCTTTTGCGACTCACAATATATTACGATTAGTCGACTTTCTTAGTTCTAAATATCTTACGATTACACTTCTTCCTTAGTTATTAAGCTAATACGGTTGCCTCCTCTCTTCTTCGAAATTTAATATGAGAAGCAAGAATGATCGGCCTCATTTCTCTATACTTTTGATAAATGCTATTAGATGATGTATTAGTTCTAAATCTTCAAGGAATAGGTCCAGCGCTTGGATGTTAATCCATTCTCTATTAAAACATATTTATGAGAAAAGACCTTGTGAAATTGTAAGACCTCATATCTTTTCCAAATGTGCTATGATTGGAACTCATCTCATATTTCATAATCTTACACGACTAATCTCCTTTCTTTGTCATGACATATGCAATTCAAAGAATATCGACTAAGGAATATTTGTGAGTCGATTCTTGGTTCAAACAAGATAGCATAATTAAATCACAGGAGATGTAGTTCGTATGAGTTATTAGAACATATAATGTTTCTACATGTATTTTATAAGAACTAAGTGTTTCTTAGATCTTATGTGACTTGTAACCAGTTAGATAAGAACTAAAATATCTATGAAGATTTTGAGAGTCCCCTATCTCAGTTCTCATTATCATACGAGTACAACTCCTTCCACTGTGATTAGGCACGTATACTTGGCCACATTTCTCACTTATTTCTTCAAAACCTTCATATTATATTTTAGTTCTTATCTTCAGTTACGAGATTTACTTTCATAAGAACTCTTGTTCTATTTCCTAATCTGATATGACTGATCTACTTTGTAAGTTCTTAATCCTGTAGATTAGATCTCCTTACTGTAATATAATATAGTAACGATTAAACCTTTCTTTCTTCTCATCGTACTATTACATATTTCTTCCTTAATCATTGTATAATTACTATGCCTCATTTCTCGCTTCTTTTTCTTATACGATTAGATAATCTCTAAAGAGGATTATCTAAGGTGCTGGCTAGATGTGTCTTGGTTCTTTTGAAATCTAATACGACAACTTCTCCTTTATTAGTTCTCAATCTTATTTGATTGTTGTATCTCCTTTTACGACTCACAATATATTACGATTAGTCCACTTCTTAGTTCTCGATATCTTACGACCAAAAATCTTACAAGATTATTAAGCTAATATGGTTGCCTCAGTTTTTTCTAATGCGATTAGATCATTCATTTGATCTAAATCTTTTGTGATGTGTCCTACACATGGTTCTCAATCTAGTCTAACTAAGTCACGTATTTGGGGCTTATCATCCGTTATTAGATATTCTTATCTTTTCAACATGTATGTCTCTTAGACACCTTTCTAGATGTGCATAAGATTAAGAAATAATATATTGTGAGTTCTCAAAAGGAGATACAGTACAAACAAACAGATTAGTCAATTTCTTGGCTTCCAATATCAAACGATCGCAACTTTTTCCATACTCGGAAAGCAAGTTTGATCGGCCTCATTTCTCGATTCTTTTGCAAATGCTATTAGATGATGTATTAGTTCTAAATCTTCAAGGAATAGGTCCAGCCGCATGGTTCTTAATCCATTCTTATTAAAACATATTTATGTTCTTACCTTGTAAAATTTGATCTCATATCTTTTCCAAATGTGCTATCATTGGAACTCTCTATATTTCATACTAATAACTGGGATCAAGTCGCACCAGATTAACAAACAAGAAAAGATGTGTACTTTTTCCTTCATTACAAGTGTAATTGGCTTCATTTCTAAGTTCTTTTCAAATAAGGTTAGATAATCATCTTTGTTCAAAGTCTTTTTCAATTTGAACTGATTCTTGGTTCTTAATCTAGCATAATTAAATCACATTTTACGTTGTTATCATGAGTTATTAGAACTTATTATGTTTCTACATGTACTTTGTTGAGAACTCCTTTCTTGATTCTTAATCTTACAGGACCTATTCCTTGAGGATTTAGAACTAATACATCATCTAATAGCACACCTCTAGATGTGTATAAGAGACAGATTAAGAACCATGCATAATTAATAGGCCTCATTTCTCGTTCTTTTTCTTATACGATTAGATAATCTCAATTATAAATCTTAATGAATATACTCCGCTTTTGGTTCTTTTTAAATCTAATACGATACTTCTCCTTTATTAGTTCTCAATCTTATTTGATTGTTGTATCTCCTACGACTCATATATTACGATTAGTCCACTTTCTTAGTTCTCAATATCTTCACGATTAAACTTCTTCCTTAGTTATTAAGCTAATATGGTTGCCTCAGCTCTTCTTCGAATGCGATTAGATCATTCATTTGATCTAAATCTTTGTGCACAGTCCTACACATGGTTCTCAATCTAGTCTAACTAAGTCACGTATTTGGGCTTATCATCCGTTATTAGATATTCTTATCTTTTCAACATGTATGTCGATTAGATCACCTTTCTAGTTTCATAATTATCGATGTGTATAAGAGACAGCTGGCCCTATTCCTTGAAGATTTAGGTCAAAAGCATTGATCTAAGATAGTGGATTAGTCGCAAAATCTGTCAACGTAAAATGTGATCTAGATTATGCTAGATCCATTCTTATTAAATCTCTTTTACACATCTAATGTGATTGAGAAATTTGATCTCATATCTTTTCCAAATATGATATGATTGGAAGAACTCTAGAAATGAAGCCAATTACAGCTTGTATAATGACAGAGAAAGAAGTGATAATCGTACAAATTAAGAACTGGATTATGTCACATATACCTGTCTCTTATAGCTGTCAGGATTAGTCGCATTTCTTAGTTCTCAATGTTGTACGATTATCACTTCTTTCTCTGTCATTATACAAGGAGTAATTGGCTTCATTTCTAAGTTCTTTTTCAAATAAGGTTAGATAAGACGAAGAAATAAGTGAGAAATAAGAACTCATTTATACGTTATGTCTTTGAAGACATCTATATGTATAACAAGAGGCCAGGATATTATGCTTACAATAAAGGAGATCTAATTTGTACAAGATCAGGGAACTAATAAAGTTGAAGTTCTTATCTTGAGTTACGAGAACTACTTTTATACACATCTGCTGTTCAATTTCTTAATCTGATATGACTCGATTAAGTACTATGTTAGTTCTTAGTCCTGTACGATCTGTCACCTTAATTTCTTCTCAATATCGTACTCATTTAGAATTGTCTTAAGAGATCATCGTACAGGATTAAGAACTAATGAGGCTTCATTTCTCGCTTCTTTTTCTTATACGATTAGATAATCTCTTAATTATAAATCTTTAATGAATACGACCCGGCCTTCTTGGTTAAAGGAGAAGTAGTCATATTAGATTTCCTTTAACAGTTGTGTATAAGAGTTTGATTGTATCTCCTTTTGCGACTCACAATATATTACGAATAGTCGACTTTTTGAGTTCTCAATATCTTGCGATTACACTTCTTCCTTAGTTATTAAGCTAATATGGTTGCCTCCGTTCTATTTAATGCGATTAGATCATTCATTTGATCTAAATCTTTGTGCACGTAAAGGAGATTAGTCGTGTAAGAAATGAGGCCTATTTATACTGTCTCTTATACACATCTAGATGTGTATAAGAGACAGAAGGTGATCTAATCGACATACATGTTGAAAAGATAAGAAGTTTCTTAATTATCTCCTAATATTTTATCATGTGTTCCTTTTGCGATTCATAACATAGAACAGTTAGTCAATTTCTTGGCTCAATATCGAACGATCGCAACTTCTTCCTTACTCGAAGCAAGTTTGATCGGCCTCATTTCTCTATTCTTTTGCAAATGCTATTAGATGATGTATTAGTTCTAAATCTTCAAGGAATAACCTAATGGTTCTTAATCCATTCTTATTAAAACATATTTATGTTCTTACCTTGTGAAATTTGATCTCATATCTTTTCCAAATGTGCTATGATTGGAACTCCTCTCATATTTCATAATCTTACATGACTAATCTCCTTTCTTTGTTCTGTGAATTGCATATGTTATGTCTCCTTTTGTTGTTCATTGTATAGCTCGATTAGTCGCATTTCTTAGTTCTCAATATTGTACGATTATCACTTCTTCCTTTGTCATTATACAAGGTGTAATTGGCTTCATTTCTCAGTTCTTTTCAAATAAGGTTAGATAATCATCTTTTGTTCAAACTCCTTTTCAATTTGAACTGATTCTTGGTTCTTAATCTAGCATAATTAAATCACATTTTACGTTGTTATCATGAGTTATTAGAACTTATTATGTTTCTACATGTACTTTGTTGAGAACTCCTTTCTTGTTTCTTAATCTTATGCGACTTGATCCCAGTTATTAGTATTTAATCTTGTACGATTTGTCCCCTTTCTTAGTTCTCAATATCGTATTGAGTACAACTCCTTCCACCGTGATTAAGCACGATACTAATCAAAAGATATTGAGACTGTCTCTTATAACTAAGAGAAGTCGACTAATCGTAATATATTGTGACTGCATATCTTATACACTCTAGATGGTCGTATAATCGTAAGATATTATGAGTCGCAAAAGGAGATCAACAATCAAACAAGATTGGGAACTAATATGAACTGCTGTTCGATTTTATTAATCTGATATGACTCGATGTACTTTGTTAGTTCTTAATCCTGCATTTATTAGATCACCTTTATTGTATCATGGTCAATATAGTACGATTAGACCTTTTCTTTCTTCTCAATAATCACTATTACAATTTCTTCCTTAATCATTGTAGGCATAATTAATAGGCCTCATTTCGCTCTTTTTTCTTATACGATTAGATAATCTCTAAATTATAAATCTTTAATGAATACGACCCGCTCTTGGTTCTTTTTAAATCTAATATGACTACTTCTCCTTTATTAGTTCCCAATCTTGTTTGATTGTTGATCTCCTTTTGCGACTCATAATATATTACGATTAGTCGACTTTCTTAGTTCTCAATATCTTTTGATTACACATCTTCCTTAGTTATTAAGCTAATATGGTTGCCTCCGTTCTCTTTCGAATGCGATTAGATCATTCATTTGTTCTAAATCTTTGTGCACAGGTAACACACATGGTTCTCAATCTAGTCTAACTAAGTCACGTATTAGGGGCTTATCATCCGTTATTAGATATTCTTATCTTTTCAACATGTATGTCGATTAGATCACCATTCTAGTTTCTTGATTATCTCCCTAATATTTTATCATTTGTTCTTCTTTTGCATTCATAGAACAGCTAATATTAATAATTTCTTGGCTCTCAATATCGAACGATCGCAACTTCTTCCTTACTCGTAAAGCAAGTTTGATTGGCCTCATTTCTCTATTCTTTTGCAAATGCTATTAGATGATGTATTAGTTCTAAATCTTCAAGGAATAGGTCCAGCGCATGGTTCTTAATCCATTCTTATTAAAACATATTTATTTTCTTACCTTAAGAAATTTGATCTCATATCTTTTCCAAATGAGCTGTGATTGGATAAGATAAAATGAGAACATAAGGAGAAGATATGCGCTTCTTTTTCAAATAAGGTTAGATAATCATCTTTTGTTCAAACTCTTTTCAATTTGAACTGATTCTTGGTTCTTAATCAGCAAATAAATATGTTTTAATAAGAATGGATTAAGAACCATGCGCTGGACCTATTCCTGTCTCTTATACACATCTAGATGTGTATAAGAGACAGGATAAGAATATCTAATAAAGGATGATAATCCTAGTATTTAATCTTGTACGATTTGTCTCTTCTTAGTTCTCAATATCGTATTTAGGCGAGTACAACTCCTTCCATCTGTGATTAAGCACGATATCTTGGCCTCATTTCTCACTTATTTCTTCAAAACCATCATATTATATTTTAGTTCTTATTCTTTTAAGCATACTTAAAATGCGATTTGATTTGGCCAAATTAAGAACCATGAGTTTAACTTGCATCTGTGAGTTATACAGATCTAGATGTGTATAAGAGACTCCTGTTAATATTTTTAATCTGATATGACTCGATCTACTTTTTTAGTTCTTACCTATTAATTATGCCAATATGATGGTTTTGAAGAAATTGTAAGACTATGAGGCTCTTATAAGGGCTGTCTCTTATACACATCTAGATGTGTATAAGAGACAGATTTAGAACTAATAATTATAAATCTTTAATGAATACGACTCCGCTTCTTGGTTCTTTTTAAATCTAATACGACTACTTCTCCTTTTTATTAGTTCTCAATCTTGTTTGATTGTATCTCTTTTACTCATAATTAAGAGAATATGTAATCGTAGAAGAAAAAGAACTCAGTAATGAGGCCTGTTAATTATGCCTGCACCTGTCTCTTATAGTTGCCTCCGCTTTTTCGAATGCGATTAGATCATTCATTTGATCTAAATCTTTTGTGTACTGCACGGTAGTCCCACACATGGTTCTCAATCTAGTCTAACTAAGTCACGTACACATCTAGATGTGTATAAGAGACAGAGGAAGATAGTGATAACCGTACATCATTAGATCACCTTTCTCTTATACACATCTAGATCCCCAATAAGAGATCATTTGTTCTCCTTTGCGAAATTCATAATAGAACAGTTGTCAATTTCGGTTTCAATATCGAACGATCGCAACTTCTTCCTTACTCAAAGCAAGCTTTGATCGCCTCATTTCTCTATTCTTTTGCAAATGCTTATTAGATGATGTATTAGTTCTAAATCTTCATAGAATAGGTCCAGCGCATGTTCTTAATCCATTCTTATTAAAACATATTTATTTCTTACCTTGTGAAATTTGATCTCATATCTTTTCCAAATGTGCTATGATTGGAACCTCTCATATTTCTATAATCTTACACGACTAATTCTCCTTTGTCGTGTAAGATCTGCATCTCTTATACACATTTAGATGTGTATTGTAGACATGACTTTCTAACCTATCTACCACCTTCAAAAGAGACTTAAATATCACTTCTTTTTTGTCATTATACAAGGAGTAATTGTGTATAAGAGACAGGACTTATAGTATTCATTAATTTATAACAAATTCTATAAGTAATATTTATATTAATCTTATGCGACTTGATCCTTATTAGTATTTTAATCTTGTACGATTTGTCCCCTTTTCTTTAGTTCTCAATATCGGGCATTTGTACAACTCTTCCACTGTGATTAAGCACGATATTTGGCCTCATTTCTCACTTATTTCTTCAAAACCATCATATTATATTTTAGTTCTTATTCTTTTATGCATAGTTATCACATGGTTCTTAATTTGGCCAAATCAAATCGCATTTTAAGTTCTTATCTGAGTTAGATTTACTTTTATAAGAACTCTGTTCTATTTCTTAATCTGATATGACTTGATTTACTTTGTTAGTTCTTAATCCCGTATATGATTAGATCTCCTTTATATTGTCATAATATAGTACGATTAGATCTTTCTTTCTTCTTCTCAATAACGTACTATTACAATTTCTTCCTTAATCATTGTGCAGGCATATTAATAGGCCAATTTCAGCTTCTTATTAGATTTATACGATTAGATAATCTCTTAATTATAAATCTTTAATGAATACGACCCGCTCTTGGTTCTTTTAAAATCTAATACGACTACTTCTCCTTTATTAGTTCTCTATCTTGTTTGATTGTTGTATCTCCTTTTGCGACTCACAATATATTACGATTAGTCGACTTTCTAAGTTCTCAATAGATCTAATAAAGATTCAACATGTATGTCGATTAGACCCTTTCTTTCTTCTCAATATCGTACTGTTACAATTTTTTCCTTAATCATTGTGCATAATTAATAAGAGACATTTCTAGCCGTCACAAGATTAGAAATGAGACCAAAAGTAGTCGTACTGTCTCTTATACACATCTAATGACCTGCTTTGTTCTTTTATATCTAATACGTTACACATCTAGATGTGTATAAGAATCTTGTGATTGGCTGATTCTTTTATAACACAATATATTATTGATTAGTCACTTTCTTAGTTCAATATCTGGCTGGACCTAGTTCCTAAGCTAATATGGTTGCCTCCGTTTTTTTCGAATGCGATTAGATCATTCATTTGATCTAAATCTTTCTGATGTGTCCCACACATGGTTCTCAATCTAGTCTAAATAAGTCACGACACGGCTTATCATCCGTTATTAGATATTCTTATCTTTTCAACATATATGTCGATTAGATCACCTTTCTAGTTTCCTAATTATCTCCCTAATATTTTATCATGTGGTCTCCTTTTGGCTCTCAATATCGAACGATCGCAACTTCTTCCTTACTTGTAAAGCAAGTTTCATCGGCCTTATTTCTCTATTCTTTTGCAAATGCTATTAGATGATGTATTAGTTCTAAATCTTCAAGGAATAGGTCCAGCGCATGGTTCTTAATCCAATTTTTTTAAAACACATTTATGTTCTTACCTTGTGAAATTTGATCTCATATCTTTTCCAAATGTGCAATGATTGCAACTCCTCTCGTATTTCATAATCTTACACGACTAATCTCCTTTCTTTGTTCTGTGAATTGCATATGTTATGTCTCCATTTTTGTTCATTTGTAGCACGATTAGTCGTATTTCTTACTTCTCAATATACACGATTATCACTTCTTCCTTTGTCATTATACAAGGTGTGTAATTGGCTTCATTTCTCAGTTCTTTTTCAAATAAGGTTAGATAATCATCTTTGTTCAAACTCTTTTTCAATTTGAACTGATTCTTGGTTCTAAATCTTGCATAATTAAATCCTACCTTGGCCTCATTTCTCAGTTATTACTTCAAAACCATCATATTATATTTTAGTTCTTATTCTTTTATGCATAGTTATCACTCATGGTTCTTAATTTGGCCAAATCAAATCGCATTTTAAGTTATTATCTTGAGTTACGAGATTTACTTTTATATGAACTCCTGTTCTATTTCTTAATCTAATACGACTCGATCTACTTTGTTAAAAGAATCCTGTACGATCAGATCTCCTTTACTGTGTCATAACATAGTATGATTAGACCCTTTCTTTTTCCGTATATCGTATTTATTACTATTTCTTATTCTCAATTGATGTACTTGAACAAGAAAGTTTGTACGATATTGGCCTTAGAAACAGTCTAATCTTTTGTAAATGCTATTAGATGATGTATTAGTTCTAAATCTTCAAGGAATAGGTCCAGCGCATGGTTCTTAATCCATTCTTATTAAAACATATTTATGTTCTTACCTTGTGAAATTTGATCTCATATCTTTTCCAAATGTGCAATGATTGGAACTCCTCTCGTATTTCATAATCTTACAATACTAGATCTCCTAAATATGTTCTAATTGAATATGTTATGTCTCCTTTTGTTGTTCATTGTATAGCACGATTATACACATTTCTTAGTTCTCAATATTGTACGATTATCACTTCTTCCTTAGTCATTATACAAGGTGTGTAATTGGCTTCATTTTTCAGTTCTTTTTCAAATAAGGTTAGATAATCATCTTTTGTTCAAACTCTTTTTCAATTTGAAATGGTTCTTGGTTCTTAATCCAGCATAATTAAATCACATTTTAAATTGTTATCATGAGTTATTAGAACTTATTATGTTTCTACATGTACTTTGTTGAGAACTCTTTTCTTGTTATCTTATGCGACTTGATCCCAGTTATTAGTATTTAATCTTGTACGATTTGTCCCCTTTCTTAGTTCTTAATATCGTACGAGTACAACTCCTTCCACTGTGATTAACCACGTATACCTCATTTCTCACTTATTTCTTCAAAACAATCACATTATATTTTAGTTCTTATTCTTTTATGCATAGTTATCACTCATGGTTCTTAACTGTCTCTCAAATCGCACTCTAAGTTCTTATCTTGATAACTGGGAGATTTGCATGTTATAAGAACTCAAGTTCTATTTCTAAATCTGATATGACTCGATCTACTTTGTTAAACTTATCATCCGTTATTATATTCTTATCTTTGGATCAACTGTCAACATGTATGTCGATTAGATCACCTTTCTAGTTTCTTAATTATCTCCCTAATATTTTATCTTGTGTTCTCCTTTTGCGATTTATAACATTGAACAGTTACTCAATTTCTTGGCTCTCAATATCGAACGATCGCTACTTCTTCCTCACTCGTAAAGTAAGTTTGGACGGCCTCATTTCTCTATTCTTTTGAAAATGCTATTAGATGATGTATTAGTTCTAAATCTTCAAGGAATAGGTCCAGCGCATGGTTCTTAATCCATTCTTATTAAAACATATTTATGTTCTTACCTTGTGAAATTTGATCTCATATCTTTTCCAAATGTGCTATGATTGGAACTCCTCTCATATTTCATAATCTTACACGACTAATCTCCTTTCTTTGTTCTGTGAATTGCATATGTTATGTCTCCTTTTGTTGTTCATTGTATAGCACGATTAGTCACATTTCTTAGTTCTCAATATTGTACGATTATCACTTCTTCCTTAGTCATTATACAAGGTGTGGTAATTGGCTTCATTTTTCAGTTCTTTTTCAAATAAGGTTAGATAATCATCTTTTGTTCAAACTCTTTTTCAATTTGAAATGGTTCTTGGTTCTTAATCCAGCATAATTAAATCACATTTTACGTTGTTATCATGAGTTATTAGAACTTATTATGTTTCTACATGTACTTTGTTTAGAACTCCTTTCTTGTTTCTTAATCTTATGCGACTTGATCCCAGTTATTAGTATTTAATCTTGTACGATTTGTCCCCTTTCTTAGTTCTCAATATCGTACGAGTACAACTCCTTCCATTGTGATTAACCACGTATACCTCATTTCTCACTTATTTCTTCAAAACAATCATATTATATTTTAGTTCTTATTCTTTTATGCATAGTTATCACTCATGGTTCTTAACTTGGCCAAATCAAATCGCATTCTAAGTTCTTATCTTGAGTTACGAGATTTACTTTTATAAGAACTCCTGTCTATTTCTTAATCTGATGTGACTCGATCTACTTTTGTTAGTTCTTATACAGTACGATATTGAGAACTAAGAAAGTTGATAAATAGTACGATTAGACCCTTTCTTTCTTCTCAATATCGTACTATTACAATTTCTTCCTTAATCATTGTGCAGGCATAATTAATAGGCCTCATTTCTCAGTTCTTTTTCTTATACGATTAGATAATCTCTTAATTATAAATCTTTAATGAATACAACCTGCTCTTGGTTCTTTTTAAATCTAATACGACTACTTCTCCTTTATTAGTTCTCAATCTTGTTTGATTGATGTATCTCCTTTTGCGACTCACAATATATTACGATTAGTCGACTTTCTTAGTTCTCAATATCTTACGATTACACTTCTTCCTTAGTTATTAACCAAATATGGTTGCCTCTGTTCTCTTTCGAATGCGATTAGATCATTCATTTGATCTAAATCTTTTGTGCATAGGTCCTACACATGGTTCTCAATCTAGTCTAACTAAGTCACGTATTAGGGGCTTATCATCCTGAGAGTTATTAGATATTCTTATCTTTTCAACATGTATGTCGATTAGATCACCTTTCTAGTTTCTTAATTATCTCCCTAATATTTTATCATGTGTTCTCCTTTTGCGATTCATAACATAGAACAGTTAGTCAATTTCTTGGCTCTCAATATCGAACGATCGCAACTTCTTCCTTACTCGTAAAGCAAGTTTGATTGGCCTCATTTCCCTATTATTTTGCAAATGCTTTTAGAAGAAGTATTAGTTCTAAATTTCAAGGAATAGGTCCAGCCGCATGGTTCTTAGTCCATTCTTATTAAAACATTTATGTTCTTACCTTGTGAATTTGATCTCATATCTTTTCCAAATGTGCTATGATTGGGGAACTCCTCTCATATTTCATAATCTTACATGACTAATCTCCTTTCAATGTTCTGAATTGCATATGTTATGTCTCCTTTTGTTGTTCATTGTATAGCTCGATTAGTCGCATTTCTTAGTTCTCAATATTGTACGATGCGACTTCTCGACTTTGTCATTATACAAGGTGTAATTGGCTTCATTTCTCAGTTCTTTTTCAAATAAGTTAGATAATAATCTTATGTTCAAACTCTTTTCAATTTGAACTGATTCTTGGTTCTTAATCTAGCATAATTAAATCACATTTTACGTTGTTATCATGAGTTATTAGAACTTATTATGTTTCTACATGTACTTTGTTGAGAACTCCTTTCTTGTTTCTTAATCTTATGCGACTTGATCCCACATATTAGTATTTAATCTTGTACGATTTGTCCGTTTTATTAGTTCTCAATATCGTACGAGTACAAGTCCTTCCACTGTGATTAAGCACGTATACTTGGCCTCATTTCTCACTTATTTCTTCAAAACCATCATATTATATTTTAGTTCTTATTCTTTTTTGCATAGTTATCACTCATGGTTCTTAATTTGGCCAAATCAAATCGCATTTTAAGTTCTTATCATGAGTTACGAGATTTGAGATAAGAACTCCGCTCTATTTGTCGTATTCATTAAAGATTTATAATTAATAGATTATCTAATCGTATAAGAAAAAGAACTGATTCTTGGTTCTTTTTAAATCTAATACGGCTACGTCTCCTTTATTAGTTCTCAATCTTTTTTTATTGCTGTATCTCCTTTTGCGACCCACAATATATTACGATTAGTCGACTTTCTTAGTTCTCAATATCTCACGATTACACTTCTTCCTTAGATATTAAGCTAATATGGTAGCCTCCATTCTCTTTCGAATGCGATTAGATCATTCATTTGATCCAAATCTTTTCTGCACTGGTCCCACACATGGTTCTCAATCTAGTCTAACTAAGTCACGATTAGGGCTTATCATCCATTATTAGATATTCTTATCTTTTCAACATGTATGTCGATTAGATCACCTTTCTAGTTTCTTCGAAAGAACCAAGAGCGGTATCATGTGGTCTCCTTTTGTGATTCATAAACAGTTAGTCAATTTCTTGGCTCTCAATATCGAACGATCGCAACTTCTTCCTTACTCGTAAAGCAAGTTTGATCAGCCTTATTTCTCTATTCCTTTGCAAATGCTATTAGATGATGTATTAGTTCTAAATCTTCAAGGAATAGGTCCAGCGCATGGTTCTTAATCCATTTTTTTTTAAAACACATTTATGTTCTTACCTTGTGAAATTTGATCTCATATCTTTTCCAAATGTGCTATGATTGGAACTCCTCTCATATTTCATAATCTTACACGACTAATCTCCTTTCTTTGTTCTGTGAATTGCATATGTTATGTCTCCTTTTGTTGTTCATTGTATAGACGATTAGTCCAATCATAGCACATTTGGAAAAGATTATGAGATCCTTTGTCTATTCCTTGAAGATTTAGAACTAATACATCATCTAATAGCATTTGCAAAGGAATAGAGAAATAAGGCCTGTCTCTTATACACATCTAGATGTGTATAAATGACAGCTAATCGAGCTACACCTTGTACAATGACAAAGGAAGAAGTGATAATTGTACAATATTGAGAACTAAGAAATGCGACTAATCGTACTACACAATGAACAACCTGTCTCTTATACACATCTAGATGTGTATAAGATCCCACATATTAGTATTTAATCTTGTACTATTTGTCCCCTTTAGAAGTTCTCAATCGCTGTCTCTTATACAACTCCTTCCACTGTGAATAAGCACCAAGAGCCTGAGGTATACACATCTAGATGTGTTAATCATGATAAGATACAGGATAAACAATGAACAAAGTTAAGAACCTGAGTTGTATCTTATCTAAATGTGCATAAGATCACTCATGGTTATAATTTGGCCAAATCAAATCGCATTTTAAGTTCTTATCTTGAGTTATGAGATTTACTTTTATAAGAAATCCTATTCTATATTCTTAATCAGATATGACTCATATCTATAAGAGACAGAGACACATCAATAAAAAAGAAATGAGCAATACTAATAAAGGACTAATCGTAGCCATATTAGTGGGTCGCAAAAGGAGATTCTCAATATCGTAATTAAGATTTCTTCCTTAATCATTGTGCAGACATAATTAATAGGCCTCATTTCTGCAGAAGTTCTTTTTCTTATACGATTAGATAATCTCTTAATTATAAATCTTTAATTTGTTCTTTTTAAATCTAATATGGCTACTTCTCCTTTATTAGTTCTCAATCTTTTTTTATTGCTGTATCTCCTTTTGCGACCCACAATATATTACGATTAGTCTACTTTCTTAGTTCTCAATATCTCACAATTACACTTCTTCCTTAGTTATTAAGCTAATATGGTAGCCTCCATTCTCTTTCGAATGTGATTAGATCATTTGTTTGATCCAAATCTTTTCTGCACAGGTCCCATACATGGGTCTCAACTAGTCTAGAGAACTAAGTCATGTATTAGAGGCTTATCATCCGTTATTAGATATTCTTATCTCTTCAAACTTGTATATCGATTAGATCACCTTTCTTGTTTCTTAATTATCTCCCTAATATTTTATCATGTGTTCTCCTTTTGCAATTCATAGAACAGTTAGTCAATTTCTTGGCTCTCAATATCGAACGATCGCAACTTCTTCCTTAATCGTAAAGCAAGTTTGATTGGCCTCATTTCCCTTTTCTTTTGCAAATGCTTTTAGATGAAGTATTAGTTCTAAATTTCATGGAATAGGTCCAGCCGCATGGTTCTTAATCCATTCTTATTAAAACATATTATTGTTCTTACCTTGTGAAATTTGATCTCATATCTTTTCCAAACGTGCTATGATTGGGGAACTCCTCTCATATTTTATAATCTTACACTCATGGTTCTTAATTTGGCCAAATCAAATCGCTTTTTAAGTTCTTATCTTGAGTTACAAGAGATTTACTTTTATAAGAACTACATTTCTGTTAATCTGATATGACTCGATCTACTTTGTTTGTTCTTAATCCTGTACGATTAGATCTCCTTTAGACAGATCATAATATAGTACGATTGGACCAATTCTTTCTTCTCAATATCGTACTATGAAACAATTTCTTCCTTAATCATTGTGCATGCATAATTAATAGGCCTCATTTCTCAGTTCTTTTTCTTATACGATTAGATAATCTCTTAATTACGAATCTTTAATGAATACGAACCGCTCTTGGTTCTTTTTAAATCTAATACGACTACTTCTCCTCTATTAGTTCTCAATCTTGTTTGATTGTACCTCCATTTGCGACCCACAATATATTATGATTAGTCGACTTTCATAGTTCTCAATATCTTACGATTACACTTCTTCCTTAGTTATTAAGCTAATATAGTTGCCTCCGTTCTCTTTCGAATGCGATTAGATCATTCATTTGACCTAAATCTTTTATGCACAGGACCTCACACATGGTTCTCAATCTAGTCTAACTAGGTCACGTATTCAGGGCTTATCATCCGTTATTAGATATTCTTATCTTTTCACCATGTATGTCGATTAGATCACCTTTCTAGTTTCTTAATTATCTCGCTAATATTTTATCATGTGTTCTCCTTTCGCGATTCATTGAACAGTTAGTCAATTTCTTGGCTCTCAATATCGAACGATCGCAACTTCTTCCTTACTCGTAAAGAAAGTTTGATCGGCCTCATTTTTCTATTCTTTTGCAAATGTATAGATGATGTATTAGTTCTAAATCTTCATGGAATAGGTCCAGCGCATGGTTCTTAATCCATTCTTATTAAAACATATTTAGTTCTTACCTTGAGAAATTTGATCTCATATCTTTTCCAAATGTGCTATGATTGGAACTCCTCTCATATTTCATAATCTTACACGACTAATCTCCTTTCTTTTGTTCAGTGAATTGCATATGTTATGTCTCCTTTTGTTGTTCATGGTAATAGCTCGATTAGTCACATTTATTAGTTTCTCAATATTGTACGATTATCACTTCTTCCTTTGTCATTATACAAGTTGTAATTGGCTTCATTTCTCAGTTCTTTTTCAAATAAGGTTAGATAATCATCTTTTGTTCAAACTCTTTTTCAATTTGAACTGATTCGTGGTTCTTAATCTAGCATAATTAAATCACATTTTACGTTGTTATCATGAGTTATTAGAACTTATTACGTTTCTAGATGTACTTTGTTGAGAACTCCTTTCTTGTTTCTTAATCTTATGCGACTTTATCCCAGTTATTAGTATTTAATCTTGTACGATTTGTCCCCTTTCTTAGTTCTCAATATCATACGGGTACAACTCTTTCTACTGTGATTAAGCAAGTATAATTGGCCTCATTTCTCACTTATTTCTTCAAAACCATCATATTATATTTTAGTTCTTATTGTTTTTTGCATAGTTATCACTCATTGTTCTTTATTTGGCCAAATCATATCGCATTTTAAGTCTCTTATCTTGAGTTACGAGATTTACTTTTATAAGAACTCCTGCTCTATTTCTTAATCAGATATGACTCGATCAACTTTGTTAGTTCTTTATCCTGTATGATTAGATCTCCCTTACTGTGTCATAATATAGTACGATTAGACCCTTTCTTTCTTCTCAATATCGTACTATTGCAATTTCTTCCTTAATCATTGTGCAGGCATAATTAATAGGCCTCATTTCTCAGTTCTTTTTCTTATACGATTAGATAATCTCTTAATTATAAATTTTTAATGAATACGACCTGCTCTTGGTTCTTTTTAAATCTAATACGGCTACTTCTCCTTTATTAGTTCTCAATCTTTTTTTATTGTTGTATCTCCTTTTGCGACCTACAATATATTACGATTAGTCGACTTTTCTTAGTTCTAAATATCTCACGATTACACTTCTTCCTTAGTTATTAAGCTAATATTGTTGCCTCCGTTCTCTTTCGAATGCGATTAGATCATTCATTTGATCTAAATCTTTTGTGCATAACAGGACCCACACATGGTTCTCAATCTAGTCTAACTAGGTCACGTATTCGGGGCTTATCATCCGTTATTAGATATTCTTATATTTTCAACATGTATGTCGATTAGATCACCTTTCTAGTTTCTTAATTATCTCCCTAATATTTTATCATGTGTTCTCCTTTTGCGATTCATTGAACAGTTAGTCAATTTCTTGGCTCTCAATATCGAACGATCGCAACTTCTTCCTTACTCGTAAAGAAAGTTTGATCGGCCTCATTTCTCTATTCTTTTGCAAATGCATAGATGATGTATTAGTTCTAAATCTTCAAGGAATAGGTCCAGCGCATGGTTCTTAATCCATTCTTATTAAAACATATTTAGTTCTTACCTTGTGAAATTTGATCTCATATCTTTTCCAAATGTGCTATGATAGGAACTCCGCTCATATTTCATAATCTTTCACGACTAATCTCCTTTCTTTGTTCTGTGAATTGCATATGTTATGTCTCCTTTTGTTGTTCACCATTGTATAGCTCGATTAGTCGCATTTCTTAGTTCTCAATATTGTACGATTATCACTTCTTCCTTTGTCATTATACAAGGTGTAATTGGCTTCATTTCTCAGTTCTTTTTCAAATAAGGTTAGATAATCATCTTTTGCTCTAACTCTTTTTCAATTTGAACTGATTCTTGGTTCTAAATCTTGCATAATTAAATCACATTTTCCGTTGTTATCATGAGTTATTACAACTTATTATGTTTCTAGATGTACTTTGTTCAGAACTCCTTTCTTGTTTCATAATCTTATGCGACTTGATCCCAGTTATTAGTATTTAATCTTTTTCGATTTGTCCCCTTTCTTAGTTTCTCAATATCGTACGGGTACAACTCCTTCCACTGTGATTAAGCACGTATACTTGGCCTCATTTCTCAGTTATTTCTTCAAAACCATCATATTATATTTTAGTTCTTATTATTTTATGCATACTTATCACTCATGGTTCTTAATTTGGCCAAATCAAATCGCTTTAGTTAAGTTCTTATCTTGAGTTACGAGATTTACTTTTATAAGAACTCCTGTTCTATTTCTTAATCTGATATGACTCGATCTACTTTGTTTGTTCTTAATCCTGTACGATTAGATCTCCTTTACTGTGTCATAATATAGTACGATTGGACCAATTCTTTCTTCTCAATATCGTACTATTACAATTTCTTCCTTAATCATTGTGCATGCATAATTAATAGGCCTCATTTCTCAGTTCTTTTTCTTATACGATTAGATAATCTCTTAATTACGAATCTTTAATGAATACGAACCGCTCTTGGTTCTTTTTAAATCTAATACGACTACTTCTCCTCTATTAGTTCTCAATCTTGTTTGATTGTACCTCCATTTGCGACCCACAATATATTATGATTAGTCGACTTTCATAGTTCTCAATATCTTACGATTACACTTCTTCCTTAGTTATTAAGCTAATATAGTTGCCTCCGTTTTCTTTCGAATGCGATTAGATCATTCATTTGACCTACAGAACATAATCTTTTGTGCACAGGACCCACACATGGTTCTCAATCTAGTCTAACTAGGTCACGTATTCAGGGCTTATCATCCGTTATTAGATATTCTTATCTTTTCACCATGTATGTCGATTAGATCACCTTTCTAGTTTCTTAATTATCTCGCTAATATTTTATCATGTGTTCAAAAGAATCGCGATTCATTGAACAGTTAGTCAATTTCTTAATCTCTCAATATCGAACGATCGCAACTTCTTCCTTACTCGTAAAGAAAGTTTGATCGGCCTCATTTTTCTATTCTTTTGCAAATGTATAGATGATGTATTAGTTCTAAATCTTCATGGAATAGGTCCAGCGCATGGTTCTTAATCCATTCTTATTAAAACATATTTAGTTCTTACCTTGAGAAATTTGATCTCATATCTTTTCCAAATGTGCTATGATTGGAACTCCTCTCATATTTCATAATCTTACACGACTAATCTCCTTTCTTTTGTTCAGTGAATTGCATATGTTATGTCTCCTTTTGTTGTTCATGGTATAGCTCGATTAGTCACATTTATTAGTTTCTCAATATTGTACGATTATCACTTCTTCCTTTGTCATTATACAAGGTGTAATTGGCTTCATTTCTCAGTTCTTTTTCAAATAAGGTTAGATAATCATCTTTTGTTCAAACTCTTTTTCAATTTGAACTGATTCGTGGTTCTTAATCTAGCATAATTAAATCACATTTTACGTTGTTATCATGAGTTATTAGAACTTATTACGTTTCTAGATGTACTTTGTTGAGAACTCCTTTCTTGTTTCTTAATCTTATGCGACTTTATCCCAGTTATTAGTATTTAATCTTGTACGATTTGTCCCTTTCTCAGTTCACAATATCGTACGAGTACAACTCCTTCCACTGTGAGAGCACGATATTGAGAAACTAATAAATGTGACTAATCTAGATATACCATGAGAAAGTGAGGAGATTAGTAACTTTTATGCAATCAGTTATCACTCAAGTAGATTAATTTGGACAGGTATCATGTAATTTATTATACAAGTTCTATAATTAGTAACGAGATTTACTGTTGATAAGATATGCATATCATAATAACGGATAATAAGCACCTTAGGGAGATCTCGTTAGAATACATCCTGTACGATTATGATCTCCTTTAGATGTGTCATATTATACAGTATGATTAGACCCTTGATTTCTATCTCAATATCGTGTACTAGTTACAATTTCTTGAGAAAAGATTGTCGAGGCATAATTAATAGGCTTCATTTTTCAGTTCTTTTTCTTATACGATTAGATAATCTCTTAATTATAAATCTTTAATGTATACGACCCGTTATTGGTTCTTTTTAAATCCAATACCACTACTTCTCCTTTTGATTGTATCTCCTTTTGCGACTCACAATATATTACGATTGGTCGACTATCTTAGTTCTCAATATCTTACGATTACACTTGTTCCATAGTTATTAAGCTAATATAGTTGCCTCCGTTCTCTTTCGAATGCGATTCGATCATTCATTTGATCTAAATCTTTTGTAAGCAATCTAGTCTAACTAAGTCACGTATTAGGTGCTTATCATCCGTTATTAGATATTCTTATCTTTTCAACATGTATGTCGATTTGAACACCTTTCTAGTTTCTTATTTATCTCCCTAATATTTTATCATGTGTTCTCCTTTTGCGATTCATACATAGAACAGTTAGTCAATTTCTTGGCTCTCAATATCGAACGATCGCAACTTCTTCCATACTCGTGAAGCAAGTTTGATCGGCCACATTAATCTATTCTTTGGCAAATGCTATTAGATGATGTATTAGTTCTAAATCTTCAAGGAATAGGTCCAGCACATGGTTCTTAATCCTTGCTTATTAAAACATATTTATGTTCTTACCTTGTGAAATTTGATCTCATATGATTTTCCAAATGTGCTATGGTTGGAACTCCTCTCATATTTCATAATCCTATCAACGACTAATTTCCTTTCTTTGTTCTGTGAATGGCATATGTTATGTCTCCTTTTGTTGTTCATTGTATAGCACGATTTGTCGATTTCTTAGTTCTCAATATTGTACAATTATAACTTCTTCCTTTGTCATTGTGAGAGGTGTAATTGGCTTCATTTCTCAGTTCTTTTTCAAATAAGGTTAGATCATCATCTTTTGTTCAAACTCTTTTTCAAATTGATCTGATTCTTGGTTCTTAATCTAGCAGAATTAAATCACATTTTACGTTGTTATCATGAGTTATTAGAACTTATTATGTTTCTACATTTACTTTGTTGAGAACTCCTTTCTTGTTTTTTAATGCTATGCGACTTGATCCCAGTTATTTGTATTTAATCTTGTACGATTTGTCTCTTTCTTAGTTCTCAATATCGTACGAGTACAACTCCTTCCACTGTGATTAAGCACGTATACTTGGCCTCATTTCTCACTTATTTTCTTCAAAACCATCATATTATATTTTAGTTCTTATTCTTTTATGCATATTTATCACTCATGGTTCTTAATTTGGCCAAATCAAATCGCATTTTAAGTTCTTAGCTTGAGTTATCAAGATTTACTTTTATAAGAACTGCTGTTCTATTTGTTCATCTGATATGACTCGATCGACTTTTTTAGTTCTTAATCCTGTACGACTAGATCTCCTTTACTGTGTCATATTATAGTACGATTAGACCCTTTATTTCTTCTCAATATCGTACTATTACAATTTCTTCCTCAATCATTGTGCATGCATAATTAATAGGACTCAATCGTAAGATATTCTTTACGATTAGATAATCTCTTATTTGTAAATCTTTAATGAATACGACCCGCTCTTGGTTCTTTACAAATCTAACACGACTACTTCTCCTTTTGATTGTATCCCCTTTTGCGACTCACAATATATTACGATTAGTCGAATTTCTTAGTACTCAATATCTTACGATTACGCTTCTTCCTTAGTTATTAAGCTAATATAGTTGCCTCCGTTCTCTTTCGAATGCGATTAGATCATTCATTTGATCTAAATCTTTTGTGCACTATTCCTTGAAAATTTAGAACTAATACTAGAATGGATTAAGAACCTGTCTCTTATACAGATCTAGATGTGTATAAGATATTATCTTTTCAACATGTATGTCGATTAGATCACCTTTCTAGTTTCTTAATTATCTCCCTAATATTTTATCATGTGTTCTCCTTTTGCCATTCATACATAGAACAGTTAGTCAATTTCTTGGCTCTCAATATCGAACGATCATAACTTCTTCCTTACTCGTAAAACAAGTTTGATCGGCCTCAATTTTCTATTCTTTTACGAATGCATAGATGATGTAGTAGTTCTAAATCTTCAAGGAATAGGTCCAGCGCATGGTTCTTAATCCATTCTTATTAAAGCATATTTATGTTCTTACCTTGTGAAATTTGATCTGATATCTTTTCCAAATGTGCTATGATTGGAACTTCTCTCATATTTAATAATCTTACACGACTAATCTCCTTTCTTTGTTCTGTGAATTGCATATGTGATGTCTCCTTTTGTTGTTCATTGTATAGCTCGATTAGTCAGATTTCTTAGTTCTCAATATTGTACGATTATCACTTCTTCCTTTGTCATAGCACATTTGGAAATGATATGATACACATCTAGATGTTTTTCAAAGACGGTTAGATAATCATCTTTTGTTCAAACTCTTCTTCAATTTGAACTGATTCCTGGTTCTTAATCTAGCATATTTAAATCACATTTTACGTTGTTATCATGAGTTATTAGAATTTATTATGTTTCTACATGTACTTTGTTGAGAACTTCTTTCTTGTTTCTTAATCTTATGCGAATGTGTCCCAGTTATTGAGCATTTAATCTTGTACGATTTGTCCCCTTTCTTAGTTCTCAATATCGTACGAGTACAACACCTTCCACTGTGATTAAGCACGTATACTTGGCCTCATTTCTCACTTATTTCTTCAAAACCGTCATATTATATTTTAGTTCTTATTCTTTTATGCATAGTTATCACTCATGGTTCTTAATTTGGCCAAATCAAATCGCATTTTAAGTTCTTAGCTTTAGTAACGAGAGTTTACTTTTATAAGAACTGCTGTTATATTTCTTAATCTGATATGACTCAATCTATTTCGTTAGTTCTTAATCCTGTACGATTAGATCTCCTTTACTGTGTCATATTATAGTACGATTAGACCCTTTCTTTCTTCTCAATATCGTACTATTACAATTTCTTCCTTAATCATTGTGCAGGCATAATTAATAGGCTTCATTTGTCAGTTCTTTTTCTTATACGATTAGATAATCTCTTAATTATAAATCTTTAATGTATACGACCCGTTCTTGGTTCTTTTTAAATCCAATACCACTACTTCTCCTTTTGATTGTATCTCCTTTTGCGACTCACAATATATTACGATTGGTCGACTATCTTAGTTCTCAATATCTTACGATTACACTTGTTCCATAGTTATTAAGCTAATATAGTTGCCTCCGTTCTCTTTCGAATGCGATTAGATCATTCATTTGATCTAAATCTTTTGTGCACAGGTCCCACACATGGTTCTCAATCTAGTCTAATCACTAAGTCACGTATTACGTGCTTATCATCCGTTATTAGATATTCTTATCTTTTCAACATGTATGTCGATTTGAACACCTTTCTAGTTTCTTATTTATCTCCCTAATATTTTACCATGTGTTATCCTTTTGCGATTCATACATAGAACAGTTAGTCAATTTCTTGGCTCTCAATATCGAACGATCGCAACTTCTTCCATACTCGTGAAGCAAGTTTGATCGGCCTCATTAATCTATTTTTGGCAAATGCTATTAGATGATGTATTAGTTCTAAATCTTCAAGGAATAGGTCCAGCGCATGGTTCTTTATCCATTCTTATTAAAACATATTTATGTTCTTACCTTGTGAAATTTGATCTCATATCTTTTCCAAATGTGCTATGATTGGAACTCTTCTCATATTTCATAATCTTACACGACTAATCTCCTTTCTTCGTTCTAATTTGGCACTCAGTGAATTGCATATGTTTCTTGTTATGTCTTAAATATGAGTTATGTTGCCTTTATTTTCTATCACATCATGTTGTTCATTGTATAGCTCGATTAGTCGCATTTCTTAGTTCTCAATATTGTACGATTATCACTTGGCAGCCTCCTTCTTCCTTCACACATTAGGGTTCAACAATCTGTTATCCAACATGTTATTTCTAGCTTTTTCAAATAAGGTTAGATAATCATCTTTTGTTCAAACACTTCTTTAGAAGAGCAATTTGAATCCGATTCTTGTTCTTAATCTAGCGTGACAATTAAATCAAGTGTGGAATGCCGTCATTTTACGTTTTATCATGAGTTATTAGAACTTATTATGTTTCTACATGTATTTTGTTGAGAACTCCTTCTTGTTTCTTAATCTTATGCGACTTGATCACTTTGGCTATTAGTATTTAACCCCTTAATTTAAAGAATCTTGTACTAAAAAGATTTCCAAAACGTCCAATGTTCCTTTTTGTAGAATCTTAATATAAGAAAGCCATGAAAGCTCTCAATATCGAAGCGATGACATTAAGAACTCCTGTTCTATTTCTTAATCTGATATGACATAAGATCTATTTCGTTAGTTCTTATCTCCCGTATAAGAAAAAGAACTGAGAAATGAAGCCTATTAATTATGCCTGCACAATGATTAAGGAAGAAATTGTAATAGTACGATATCGAGAAAAAAGAAAATCTGTTTAAGAAATAGAGGAGGAGATGTCTCTTATACACAGATGTTTAATGAACGTATGTGAATGAATGGTTCTATTTAAATCCAATACGACTACTTCTCCTTAAGATTGTATCTCCTTTTGTGATCACAATAAAGATAATAGTCGACTATCTTAGTTCTCAATATCTTACGATTACACTTCTTCCTTAGTTATTAAGCTAATATAGATTGCCTCCGAAAGGTCTTTTGAATGCGATTAGATCATTCATTTGATCTAAATCTTTTGTGCACAGTTCCCACACATGGTTCTCAATCTAGTCTAACTAAGTCACGTATTAGGAGCTTATCATCCGTTATTAGATATTATTATCTTTTCAACATGTATGTCGATTAGATCACCTTTCTAGTCAATTTGTTCTTCTTTTGCGATTCATACATAGAACAGTTAGTCAATTTCTTGACCCTCAATATCGAACGATCGCAACTTCTTCCTTACTCGTAAAGCCGAAAGTTTGATCGGCCTCATTTCTCTATTCTTTTGCGAATGCATAAATGATGTATTAGTTCTAAATCTTCAAGGAATAGGTCCAGCGCATGGTTCTTAATCCATTCTTATTAAAACATATTTATGTGCTTACCTTGTGAAATTTGATCTCATATCTTTTCCAAATGTGCTATGTTTGGAACTCCTCTCATATTTCATAATCTTACATGACTAATCTCCTTTCTTTGTTCTGTAAATTGCATATGTTATGTCTCCTTTTGTTGTTCATTGTATAGCTCGATTAGTCGCATTTCTTAGTTCTCAATATTTTACGATTATCACTTCTTCCTTTGTCATTGTACAAGGTGTAATTTACTTCATTTCTCAGTTCTTATTCAAATAAGGTTAGATAATCATCTTTTGTTCAAACACTTCTTCAATTTCAACTGATTCCTGGTTCTTAAATTAGCACAATTAAATCACATTTTACGTTTTTATCATGAGTTATTAGAACTTATTATGTTTCTACACATCATGTATTTTGTTGAGAACTGCTTTCTTGTTTCTTAATCTTATGCGACTTGATCCCAGTTATTAGTATTTAATCTTGTACGATTTATCCCCTTTCTTAGTTCTCGATATCGTACGAGTACAACACCTTCCACTGTGATTAAGCACGTATACTTGGCCTCATTTCTCACTTATTTCTTCAAAACCATCATATTATATTTTAGTTCTTATTCTTTTTTGCATAGTTATCACTCATGGTTCTTCATTTGGCCAAATCAAATCGCATTTTAAGTTCTTATCTTGAGTTACGAGATTTACTTTTATAAGAACTCCTGTTCTATTTCTTAATCTGATATGACTCGATCGACTTTTTTCATTCTTATTCCTGTACGACTAGATCTCATTTACTGTGTCATAATATAGTACGATTAGACCCTTTCTTTCTTCTCAATATCGTACTATTACAATTTCTTCCTTAATCATTGTGCAGGCATAATTAATAGGACTCATTTCTCAGGTCGTATACAATACACGATTAGATAAATTCTTAATTATAAATATTGAGAAGAAATAAAGGATCTAATCGTACAGATTATGTAACAGTAAATATTAAGAGACTACTTCTCCTTTTGATTGTATCTATATTGCGACTCACAATATATTACAATTAGTCGACTTTCTTAGTTACAATCAAAAGGATTAGTAGTCGTATTACTGTCTCTTATACACATCTAGATGTGTATAAGAGACAGGGATTAAGAACGAAAAAAGTCGATCGAGTCATATCAGATGGTCTAAATCTTTTGTGCATGTGTCCCACACATGGTTCTCAATCTAGTCTAACTAAGTCACGTATTAGGGGCTTATCATCCGTTATTAGACATTCTTATCTTTTCAACATGTATGTCTATTACATCACCTTTCTAGTTTCTTAATTATCTCCTCAATATTTCATCATGTGTTCTATTTTCTAGATTGTATAAGAGAACAGTTTGTCAATTTCTTGGCTCTCAATATCGAACGATCGCAACTTCTTCCTTACTCGTAAAGCAAGTTGGAAGTGATCGGCCTCATTTCTCTATTCTTTTGCAAATGCATAGATGATGTATTAGTTCTAAATCTTCAAGGAATAGGTCCAGCACATGGTTCTTCATCCATTCCTATTAAAACATATTTATGTTCTTACCTTGTGAAATTTGATCTCATATTTTTTCCAAATGTGCTATGATTGGAACTCCTCTCATATTTCATAATCCTACGCGACTAATCTCCTTTCTTTGTTTTACGAATTGCATATGTTATGTCTCCTTTTAACACATTGTATAGCACGATTTGTCGCATTTCTTAGTTCTCAATATTGTACATCTTTGATTATCACTTCTTCCTCTGCATTATATGCGACTTGGGTGTGTAATTGGTCATTTCTCTTTTTCATTTCTCACTATGGTTAGATCATCATCTTTGTTCAAACTCTTTTCAATTTGAACTGATTCTTTGTTCTTAATCTAGCATTAAATCACATGTTGTTATCATGAGTCATTAGAACTTATTATGTTTCTACATGTACTTCGTTAGAAATTAAATCTCCTTTCTTCTTTCTTAATCTTATGCGACTTGATACCTGTTATTAGCATTTAATCTTGTACGATTTGTCCCCTTTCTTAGTTCTCAATATCGTACGAGTACAACACCTTCCACTGTGATTTAGCACGCATACTTGGCCTCATTTCTCACTTATTTCTTCAAAACCATCATATTATATTTTAGTTCTTATTCTTTTATGCATAGTTATCACTCATGGTTCTTAATTTGGCCAAATCAAATCGCATTTTAAGTTCTTATCTTGAGTTACGAGATTTACTGTTATAAGAACTCCTGTTCTATTTCTTAATCTGATATGACTCGATCTATTTCGTTAGTTCTTAATCCCTGTACGATTAGATGTCCTTTACTGTATCATAGATAGTACTAAGAGACCCTTATACGTGTCTTAATATTGTACTATTACATTTTCTTCCTTAATCATTGTGCAGGCATAATTAGTAAGCTTCATTTCTCAGTTCGTTTTTCTTATATGATTAGACAATCTCTTAATTATAAATGTTTAATGAATACGACCCCCTCTTGATTCTATTTAAATCCAATACGACTACTTCTCCTTTTGATTGTATATCCTTTTGCGACTCACAATATATTACGATTAGTCGACTATCTTAGTTCTCAATATCTTACGATTACACTTCTTCCTTAGTTATTAAGCTAATATAGTTGCCTCCGTTCTCTTTCGAATGCGATTAGATCATTCATTTGATCTAAATCTCAGTGCGAGGTCCCACACATGGTTCTCAATCTAGTCTAACTAAGTCACGTATTAGGGGCTTATCATCTGTTATTAGATATTCTTATCTTTTCAACATGTATGTCGATAAGATCACTTTTCCAGTTTCTTAATTATCTGTCTCTAATACACATCTAGATGTGTATAATAGCATTTGGTAGTTTGATTGGATTTAATTAACATTCTAGTTGCAAAAGATATTAGATAAGATGTATTAGTTGATAAATCTTCAAGGAATAGGTCCAGCACATGGTTCTTCATCCATTCCTATTAAAACATATTTATGTTCTTACCTTGTGAAATTTGATCTCATATTTTTTCCAAATGTGCTATGATTGGAACTCCTCTCATATTTCATAATCCTACGCGACTAATCTCCTTTCTTTGTTTTACGAATTGCATATGTTATGTCTCCTTTTGTTGTTCATTGTATAGCACGATTTGTCGCATTTCTTAGTTCTCAATATTGTAATTATCACTTCTTCCTTCACATTATACAAAAGTGTGTAATTGGCTTCATTTCTCAGCTCTTTTTCAACTATGGTTAGATCATCATCTTTTGTTCAAACTCTTTTTCAATTTGAACTGATTCTTGGTTCTTAATCTAGCATAATTAAATCACATTTTACGTTGTTATCATGAGTTATTAGAACTTATTATGTTTCTACGGAAAACATGTACTTCGTTGTGAACTCCTTTCTTGTTTCTTAATCCTATGCGACTTGATACCTGTTATTAGCATTTAATCTTGTACGATTTGTCCCCTTTCTTAGTTCTCAATATCGTACGAGTACAACACCTTCCACTGTGATTTAGCACGCATACTTGGCCTCATTTCTCACTTATTTCTTCAAAACCATCATATTATATTTTAGTTCTTATTCTTTTATGCATAGTTATCACTCATGGTTCTTAATTTGGCCAAATCAAATCGCATTTTAAGTTCTTATCTTGAGTTACGAGATTTACTTTTATAAGAACTCCTGTTCTATTTCTTAATCTGATATGACTCGATCTACTTTGATAGTTCTTAATCCCTACGAATAGATCTCCTTTATCGTGATCATATTATAGAGACAGATCTAGTACCCGTTATTTGAAGAAATATTGTACTATTACATTTTCGTACTTAAGATTAAACACTAATAACTTAGTAGGCTTCATTTTCGCTTCTTTTTCTCTTATACACATCTAGATGTGTATAAGAGACATCTTTTCAACATGTATGTCGATTACATCACCTTTCCAGTTTCTTAATTATCTCCCTAATATTTTATCAGGAGAACACATGCGATTCATACATAGAACAGTTGCTTAATTTCTTGGCTCTCAATATCGAACGATCGCAACTTCTTCCTTACTCGTAAAGCAAGTGACTTGATCGGCCTCATTTCTCTATTCTTTTGCAAATGCATAGATGATGTATTAGTTCTAAATCTTCAAGGAATAGGTCCAGCGCATGGTTCTTAATCCATTCTTATTAAAACATATTTATGTTCCTAACTTGTGAAATTTGATCTCATATCTTTTCCAAATGTGCTATGATTGGAACTCCTCTCATATTTCATAATCTTACACGACTAATCTCCTTTCTTTGTTCTGTGAATTGCATATGTTATGTCTCCTTTTGTTGTTCATTGTATAGCTCGATTAGTCGCATTTCTTAGTTCTCAATATTGTACGGTTATCACTTCTTCCTTTGTCATTATACAAGGTGTAATTGGCTTCATTTCTCAGTTCTTTTTCAAATAAGGTTAGTTAATCATCTTTTGGTCATAGTCTTTTTCAATTTGAACTGATTCTTGGTTCTAAATCTAGCATAATTAAATCACATTTTACGTTGTTATCATGAGTTATTAGAACTTATTATGTTTCTAGATGTAGTACTTTGTTGAGAACTCCTTTCTTGTTTCTTAATCTCATGCGACTTGATCCCAGTTATTAGTATTTAATCTTGTACCATTTGTCCCCTTTCTTAGTTCTCGATATCGTACGGGAACTACTCTTTCCACTGTCATTAAGCACGCATACTTGGCCTCATTTCTCACTTATTTCTTCAAAACCATCGTATTATATTTTAGTTCTTATTCTTTTTTGCATAGTTTTCACTCATGGTTCTTAATTTGGCCAAATCAAATCGCATTTTAAGTTCTTATCTTGAGTTACGAGAGATACTTTACTAAGAACTCCTGATCTATTTCTTAATCTGATATGACTCGAGAACTTTTTTCGTTCTTAATCCTGTATGACTAGATCTCCTTTACTGTTAGATAATATAGATACGTATTAGACCCTTTAGATCTTAGAAATATCGTACTATTACAATTTCTTCCTTAATCATTGTGCAGGCATAATTAATAGGACTCATTTCTAAGTTCTTTTTCTTACATATCGATTAGATAATCTCTTAATTACAAATCTTTATTGAATACGACCCGCTCTTGGTTCTTTTTAAACCTAATACGACTACTTCTCCTTTATTAGTGCTCCATCTTGTATGATTGTTGTATCTCATTTTGTGACTCACAATATATTACGATTAGTCGACTTTCTTAGTTCCCAATATCTTACGATTACACTTCCTCCTTAGTTATTAGGCTAATACGGTTGCCTCCGTTCTTTTTCGAATGCGATTAGATCATTCATTTGATCTAAATCTTTTATACACAGGTCCTACATGTGTATAAGAGACAGGACTTAGTTAGTCACGATTAGGGGTTATCATCCGTTATTAGATATTCTTATCTTTTCAACGAGACAGGTGTAAGATTATGAAATATGAGAGGAGTTCCAATCTAACATTGTGTAATCGTAAGATATATTGATCGATTCATAGAACAGTTAGTCAATTTCTTGGCTCTCAATATCGAACGATCGCAACTTCTTCCATACAGATATCGTAAAGCAAGTTTGATAGGCCTCATTTCTCTATTCTTTTGCAAATGCTATTAGATGATGTATTAGTTCTAAATCTTCAAGGAATAGGTCCAGCACATGGTTCTTAATCCAACTAAGAACATATAAAACATATTTATGTTCTTACCTTGTGAAATTTGATCTCATATTTTTTCCAAATGTGCTATGATTGGAACTCCTCTCATATTTCATAATCCTACACGACTAATCTCCTTTCTTTGTTTTGTGAATTGCATATGTTATGTCTCCTTTTGTTGTTCATTGTATAGCACGATAAGTCGCATTTCTTAGTTCTCAATATTGTACGATTATCACTTCTTCCTTTGTCACATTATACAAGGTGTGTAATTGGCTTCATTTCTCACTCTTTTCAAATGGTTAGATCATCTTTGTTCAAACTCTTTTCAATTTGAACTGATTCTTGGTTCTGAATCTAGCATAATTAAATCACATTTTACGTTGTTATCATGAGTCATTAGAACTTATTATGCAGAACTTAATTAAGTGACTAAGATCTAATAATTCTAATATAGAAATCTCATTTTAGTTCTTATTCTTTTATGCATAGTTATCACTCATTGTTCTTAATTTGGCCAAATCAAATCGCATTTTAAGTTCTTATCTTGAGTTACGAGATTTACTGTTATAAGAACTCCTGTTCTATTTCTTAATCTGATATGACTCGATCTATTTCGTTAGTTCTTAATCCTGTACGATTAGATCTCCTTTACTGTATCATATTATAGTACTATTAGACCCTTTCTTTCTTCTCAATATTGTACTATTACATTTTCTTCCTTAATCATTGTGCAGGCATAATTAGTAGGCTTCATTTCTCAGTTCTTTTTTTGATTGTATCTCCTTTTTCGACCCACAATATATTACGATTAGTCGACTATCTTAGTTCTCAATATCTTACGATTACACTTCTTCCTTAGTTATTAAGCTAACATTGTTGCCTCCGTTCTCTTTCGAATGCGATTAGATCATTCATTTGATCTAAATCTTCTGTGCATTGTAAGGTACCACACATGTTTCTCAATCTAGTCCAACTAAGTCACGTATTAGGGGCTAATCATGTGTTATTAGATATTCTTATCTTTTCAACATTATGTCGATTAGATCACCTTTCTAGTTTCTTAATTATCTCCGTAATATTTTATCATGTGTTCTCCTTTTACGATTCACAACACATAATAGTTAGTCAATTTCTTGGCTCTCAATATCGAACGATCGTAACTTCTTCTTTACTCGTAAAGCAAGTGTATAACAGATGCGGCCCCATTACGTGACTTCTTTTGGACTAGATATTAGAATCGATGTATTGAGAGCCTGTCTCTTATATGTGTACAGCATGGTTCTTAATCCATTCTTATTAAAAACATATTTATGTTCTTACCTTGTGAAATTTGATCTCATATCTTTTCCAAATGTGCTATGATTGGAACTCCTCTCATATTTCATAATCTTGCACGACTAATCTCCTTTCTTTGTTCTGTGAATTGCATATGTAATGTCTCCTATTGTTGTTCATTGTATAGCTCGATTAGTCGCATTTCTTAGTTCTCAATATTGTACGATTATCACTACTTCCTTTGTCATTATTCAAGGTGTAATTGGCTTCATTTGTCAATTATTTTTTAAATAAGGTTAGATAATCATCTTTTCTTCAAACTCTTTTTCAATTTGAACTGATTCTTGGTTCTTAATCTAGCATTTTTTTTTTTAATCAATCGCCCAAAAGGTTTGTTATAACTTTTTATTTATTTTAAGAGTTATTAATACGATATTGAGAAGAAATAAAGGGTCTAATCGTACTATATTATCACACAGTAAAGGAGATCTAGTCCTGTCCATCTAGATGTGTATAAGAGACAGTTTCAAGGCTGTTGGCAATGATGCGCAAGACAAGTTTCGAAAAAGTACCAAACTTGGCGTGAGATAGCGCAGCCCACAAAAATATCTGTCTTCATTTCTCTATTCTTTTGACAAAGAGCTATTAGTTCTTGACCATATGTCGTTGAGATTGAAAAGGAACCATTACATCTAATGGTTCCAAACAATCTCAACATGGTTATGCGGTCAAGAAAATCGATCTTTCACATCTAGATGTGCGACAATGGTTTTCTTCTAGTGGTGGAATCCTAGACCATTGGAATAGGTTGGTCGCAAACTTTACCCCATGCGATCCAATGTCGCTTTAGCACCTCGCTTGAGCCGCTTCCTCAAAAGTTTGCAAATTGCCGCTCCAACTCTTTAAACTTACCGATCTTGTTAAGGAGAACCGATAATAGGTAGATAGGAATGTCCGCTTTAACATTTCAAATGTTGATTAGAATTAACCGCCCTCTCGGAGAGAGGAATCGCTACCATCCATGAATCCGGAAGCAACACAATACTTCTTTTCAATTAATGGTCAAGATAGTGCGCCGTACTTTGCCTTTGTGAATGGGACAACCCAAGTAATTAAATGGGAGGAGTTGTGGGAGAAACCTGCCTTGGCTTGGATCATCCAACGCACTTGTCCGCTTATGCTTTGATAGGTAAAGAAGCTTTTGGACTTGTTAAAGAGCTGGCCGGGAGGAGTTTCAAACTGCTAAGAAGTCATTAAGTGTCGAATGGATTTGGACTCATCCTGTCTCTTATACACATCTAGATGTGTTTTGATGAGTGGATATAATATTTTATGTCCAATGTTCAAGCTGATCTAATCGACATACATGTTGAAAAGATAAGAATATCTAATAACTGTCTCTTATACAAGATTGGCTAATATCTTGGTGCAGATTTGTTGAAGAAAGTGCACAAGCTTATGGGCCTAAGTCACTAAAAGAATTCGGATTGATGAAAATTCGCATTTTGGGATAAGAGCAATAAGAGTACTAGTAAACATCTGGCAAATTAGGCTTAAGAAAGTCTCTCACCAAGGAAAAGATCATGGTGAATAATGTCCCAAAGGTGAAGAAAACCCCATTATAGCCATCAACCCCGCTCCATTAGGATTAAGGTTGAAAACGGCCTCACTCCCCTTCGATAATTCCTTTAATAAACTGTGTTGTCCTTTTGAAATCGTGCATGGAGGTACTGTGAAAGATGGGTCAATTCCAGCCTTGTCATCAAAAAATGAAGAAAACAATTGTTAGAGGTCAAGAGCTCCTGAAGAAGTTAACCTCCGCCTGCTCCATGAGCTGCAAATTTTTTCCATTTCTCCATCAATTTTGATCTTGGAAATTAAAGATACGCAATCAAAAAATTGTCGCTTCATCATTGCCAACATCAACTCATATTTAGTGAATATTTCCTCAATCCACCCCCTGTCAAATTCTTCCATACCAAATTTCCAAGTCTATTCCCACGCCAAGTGAATTTACACCTTGAAAAGGTAAGTCCACCAAGCCACATGCATGTAGGCAATCATTGAAGTCATTCTGGCATCAAGGTGCAATAAGTTCCTTTGTACTCACTTAACCTGATATGACATTGAAGTCGCCACCACCAGCCATGGAGTTTGAGGTTGATGTAGCTCAAGTTCCTCCCAAAGAGCTCTTCGCTCCATTGCAGTATTTTGGCGTAAACAAAGCGAGGCTTCCATGGGTAAACTTTGGCTGAGGAGAGAAGGAATGGAAACATGGAGGAGCTGATCCGAGCTGAATGTGGGATGAGACCTAGCTCTTGCCCAAAAAGCTAATTTTTGCCATTTGAGTTGCACTTAATGCATTTATCAAAACCTAGATTATTAGAAAACATTAGGATTCTAGCTTTGTCAACCATTGGCTCCATTAGAGCAATGATTTTTATTTGATGTTGTTGAATGATTAACTTTAACCTACGGGTGAGGTTTATTAGCTATCCAATGTTCCAAACTAAAATGCGATCCATTAACATTGTGGAGTTGATGGCAAGCAGGGTTCTTGAGTTTGCTTTGGCCAACCTCGTGCGCATTGGCCTTGGCATAGAGTAGGTTCTTTTGCCATCTTTTCTTTTGGATGAGGGCTTACCACTTGTGTGAGAGGTGGGTGACGCTCAAGACTTTTGTTGTTTGCATGGCTTGCATGGGTGAACATTGTCTGAATAGTAACATGGTAATTCCTCTATGATTTTAGCAAGAGAGGATTCTTTAATCATCCACTAGAGGGGTTCGTGAATCCGCTTGTTGATTTGGATTGGCCTTATCCAAGTAGTTGCAATCCCATGAGAAGTGGCGCTTGAATTTTGAATCACATCCAAAGATGAGTGGTTGTTCTTCCATACCAGTGGTTGCACCACCGTTGCTGTGGTTGCTGGACGGATTTCCCGCATGTAAGCATTGCCATCATTTTGGGAATTTTCCGCATTGGTATTGAGCTACGTTGGTTGCAAATGGTGGAGTATCCTTTCGTCCTTCAAGCTTATCACGGCATTCACATGAAGATGGGCTGATTTGAGCCCGAAGGTCCAGCCATGTATTCCTTTACCGAGTCCAACGGTTCGATGGGTTGCTTGGCTGAGTTCTTTATTTGTTCACCGTTACTTACATGTTGGTTAGGATGCCCCGCTCACCTCTCCGCATTCACCATTGTATGGCCAATTTTCTTGCATTTCGTCAATAAGATGGGATCTGCATCGTAGGTAATTTTTGCCAAATGTTTTCATTGCCGACCCCAACCACACCCTAGAAGGAAGGTCAGATAGAGGTCTACTTCCACACATACCTTAGCAACACTTGGCCCGTGAAATTTGCATGGCTAAGTCGAGTTTAAGGGTGTTCCAACCGCTTGAGCAAGGCTGAATACGGCGTGTTTGTTGAAGAAGATACTGGAAGTCCTTCAAAAGTAATCCATATAGGGCTATGGACGGTTCTTCATCCGTGGTAAATAATGGGTGCCACTTAAGAACGCCTATGTAGTAGCCATTAACAAACCAGTGTTTTTGAGCCAACATCGTAGGGAAGTCCTCCTCCAATGAAAACCTCATCAATATGTGCTTGTAATCAAGATATCCGATGCGGTTAATCGACTTTGAATCCAATGGTGTGAAAACTTACGAAGAGTTTCCATGTTCGGCTTGCCTCTTGGAAAATTACTCTACCAATGTAAATTTAAAATGGTGCAAAAGGTGTTGAACTTCATCTTGGGAGAAGAAGATCGCGTTCCTTTTGCAGCAAGAACCAGTGAGATAGGTGCTGTGTTTTAGTGAGAGGAAGTCTAGAGAGAAGGAGGAGAGAATTTGAAAGAAAAACTTTGACTTCTTCTCCTTTATTTAATCTAGCATAACTAAATCCATTTTACGTTGTTATCACGAGTTATAAGAACTTATTATGTTTCTAGATGTACTTTGTTGAGAACTCCTTTCTTGTTTCTTAATCTTATGCGACTTGATCCCAGTTATTAGTATTTAATCTTGTACGATTTGTCCCCTTTCGTAGTTCTCCATATCGTAAGAGTACAACTTCTTCCACTGTGAGTAAGCACGTATACTTGGCCTCATTTCTCACTTATTTTCTTCAAGACAATCATATTATATTTTAGTTCTTATTCTATTATGCATAGTTATCACTCATGGTTCTTAATTTGGCCAAATCAAATCGCATTTTATGTTCTTATCTTGAGTGTATAAGAGATTTACTATGCCTGCACAAGATTAAGAAAGATTTTTTAATCTGATATGACTCGATTGCCTTTGTTAGTTCTTAATCCTGTACGACTGGATCTCCTTTACTGTGTCATAATATAGTACGATTAGACCCTTTCTTTCTTCTCAATATCGTACTATTAAAATTTCTTTCTTAATCATTGTGCAGGCATAATTAATAGGCCTCAATTCCCAGTTCTATTTCTTATACGATTAGCTAACTCTTAATTATGAATCTTTGTTGAATACGACCTGCTCTTGGTTTCTTTTAAATCTAATACGACTACTTCTCCTTTCGATTGTATCTCCTTTTGCGACTACTCAAATATATTATGATTAGTCGACTTTCTTAGTTCTCAATATCATAGCTCTAATGGAGCCAATGGTTGACTGCTTCTTTTGAATGCGATTAGATCATTCATTTGATCTAAATCTTTTGTGCACAGGTCCCACACATGGTTCTTAATCTAGCCTTACTAAGTCACGTATTAGGGGCTTATCATCCGTTATTAGATATTCTTATCTTTTCAACATTTATGTCGATTAGATCACCTTTCTAGTTTCTTAATTATCTCCCTAATATTTTATCATGTGTTCTCCTTTGCGATTCACAACACATAATAGTTAGTCAATTTCTTGGCTCTCAATATCGAACGATCGCAACTTCTTCTTTACTCGTAAAGCAAGTTTGATCAGCCTCGTTTCTCAATTCTTTTGCAAATGCTATTAGATGATGTATTAGTTCTAAATCTTCAAGGAATAGGTCCAGCGCATGGTTCTTAATCCATTCTTATTAAAACATATTTATGTTCTTACCTTGTGAAATTTGATCTCATATCTTTTCCAAATGTGCATATACTTATGATTGGAACTCCTCTCATATTTCATAATCTTACACGACTAATCTCCTTTCTTTGTTTGTGAATTGCATATCTTATGTCTCCTATTGTTGTTCAACTAAGTATAGCTCGATTAGTCGCATTTCTTAGTTCTCAATATTGTACGGTTATCACTACCTTTGTCATTATTCAAGGTGTAATTTGCTTCATTTCTCAGTTATTTTTAAAATAAGGTTTGCTAATCATCTTTTGTTCAAACTCTTTTTCAATTTGAACAGATTCTTGGTTCTTAATCTAGCATAATTAAATCACATTTTACGTTGTTATCATGAGTTGTTAGAACTTATTACGTTTCTAGATGTACTTTGTTGAGAACTCCTTTCTTGTTTCTTAATCTTATGCGACTTGATCCCAGTTATTAGTATTTAATCTTGTACGATTTGTCTCCTTTCGTAGTTCTCCATATCGTACGAGTACAACTCCTTCCACTGTGATTAAGCACGTATACTTGGCCTCATTTCTCACACTTATTTCTTCAAAACCATCATATTATATTTTAGTTCTTATTCTATTATGCATAGTTATCACTCATGGTTCTTAATTTGGCCAAATCAAATCGCATTTTAAGTTCTTATCTTGAGTTACGAGATTTACTTTTATAAGAACTCCTGTTCCATTTTTAATCTGATATGACTCGATTGCCTTTGTTAGTTCTTAAACTCGATTTAGATCGATCTCCTTTATCCGTGTCATAATATAGTAATATTAGACCCTTTCTTCTTCTCAATATCGACTATTACAATTTCTTCCTTAATCATTGTGCATAATTAATAGGCCTCATTTAACTAGCACATTATGGAATAAGATAGGATTCCAATAACTCTTAATTATAAATCTTTATTGAATACGACTCGCTCTTGGTACTTTTTAAATCTAATATAACTACTTCTCCTTTTGATTGTATCTCCTTTTGATGTCACAAATATTACGATTAATCGAGAAGGAGTTCTAACAACGTATGATAAACGTAGTACTTAGAAAGTGATTAAGCTAATATAGTTGCCTCCGTTCTCTTTCAAATGCGATTAGATCATTCATTTGATCTAAATCTTTTGTGCACAGGTCCCACACATGGTTCTTAATCTAGCCTTACTAAGTCACGTATTAGGGGCTTATCATCCGTTATTAGATATTCTTATCTTTTCAACATTTATGTCGATTAGATCACCTTTCTAGTTTCTTAATTATCTCCCTAATATTTTATCATGTGTTCTCCTTTTGCGATTCACAACACATAATAGTTAGTCAATTTCTTGGCTCTCAATATCGAACGATCGCAACTTCTTCTTTACTCAGAAGCAAGTTTGATCAGCCTCATTTCTCTTTTCAATTGTAACTTAGAAATTTATAACTGAGATGATGTATTAGTTCTAAATCTTCAAGGAATAGGTCCAGCGCATGGTTATTAATCCATTCTTATTAAAACATATTTATGTTCTTACCTTGTGAAATTTGATCTCATATCTTTTCCAAATGTGCTAGTCGTGTTCTATGATTGGAACTCCTCTCATATTTCATAATCTTACACGACTAATCTCCTTTCTTTGTTTGTGAATTGCATATCTTATGTCTCCTATTGTTGTTCAATGTATAGCTCGATTAGTCGCATTTCTTAGTTCTCAATATTGTACGGTTATCACTACTTCCTTTGTCATTATTCAAGGTGTAATTGGCTTCATTTCTCAGTTATTTTTAAAATAAGGTTTGCTAATCATCTTTGTTCAAACTTTTTCACGATATTGAGAAGAAAGAAGGGTTCTTAATATTACTATAATTAAATCACATTTTAGGTTGTTACTCGTACAGTATTGAGAACTAATCATAGCACATTTGCTGTCTCTTATACACATCTAGATGTGTATAAGAGACTTATAATAACTTGATCCCAGTTATTAGTATTTAATCTTGTACGATTTGTCTCTTTCGTAGTTCTCCATATCGCATTTACTATATTAGCGGAGGCAACTAATATTAGCTTAATAACTAAGCCTCATTTGTCACACTATTTCTTCAAAACCATCATATTATATTTTAGTTCTTATTCTATTATGCATAGTTATCACTCATGGTTCTTAATTTGGCCAAATCAAATCGCATTTTAAGTTCTTATCTTGAGTTACGAGATTTACTTTTATAAGAACTCCTGTTCCATTTTTTAATCTGATATGACTCGATTGCCTTTGTTAGTTCTTAAACCTGTACGACTGGATCTCCTTTACTGTGTCATAATATAGTAATATTAGACCCCTTCTTTCTTCTAATATCGTACTATATTGAGAAGAAAGAATTGTGACTAAATGCTGAAAAGTAAAGAATATCATAATATTTCTCGTTCTATTTCTTAAAGGATTATCCAACTCGTACATTATAAATCTTTATTGAATACGACTCGCTGGTACTTTTTAAATCTAATACGACTACTTCTCCTTTTGATTGTATCTCCTTTTGCGACTCACAATATATTACGATTAGTCGACTTTCTTAGTTCTCAATATCATACGATTACACTTCGATTTCCTTAGTTATTAAGCTAATATAGTTGCCTCCGTTCTCTTTCAAATGCGATTAGATCATTCATTTGATCTAAATCTTTGTGCATGTGTCCTACACATGGTTCTTAATCTAGCCTTACTAAGTCACGTATTAGGGGCTTATCATCCGTTATTAGATATTCTTATCTTTTCAACATTTATGTCGATTAGATCACCTTTCTAGTTTCTTAATTATCTCCCTAATATTTTATCATGTGTTCTCCTTTTGCGATTCACAACACATAATAGTTAGTCAATTTCTTGGCTCTCAATATCGAACGATCGCAACTTCTTCTTTACTCGTAAAGCAAGTTTGATCAGCCTTATGTTTCTCAATTTTTTTGCAAATGCTATTAGATGATGTATTAGTTCTAAATCTTCAAGGAATAGGTCCAGCGCATGGTTCTTAATCCATTAGATATTAAAACATATTTATGTTCTTACCTTGTGAAATTTGATCTCATATCTTTTCCAAATGTGCTATGAGCTTGGAACTCCTCTCATATTTCATAATCTTACACGACTAATCTCCTTTCTTTGTTTGTGAATTGCATATCTTATGTCTCCTATTGTTGTTCAATGTATAGCTCGATTAGTCGCATTTCTTAGTTCTCAATATTGTACGGTTATCACGAGGCTGATTCCTTTGTCATTATTCAAGGTGTAATTGGCTTCATTTCTAGCTTATTTGTAAAAGATATGGATCTAATCTCACTATATTATGACATAAATAAATTTATTACAAATGAAATGAAGGTTATTAACTAACAAATAAAATCTGTCTCTTATACTAGATGTTTAAGTTAACAGGAGTTAATAAGAACAGGTATAAGATTACAAAGGCAATGTACTTTGTTGAGAACTCCTTTCTTGTTTCTTAATCTTATGCGACTTGATTTCAGTTATTAGTATTTAATCTTGTACGATTTGTCCCTCGTAGTTCTCCATCGCATTTAGTACAACTCCTTCCACTGTGATTAAGCACGTATACTTGGCCTCATTTCTCACATATGTTCTTCAAAACCATCATATTATATTTTAGTTCTTATTCTATTATGCATAGTTATCACTCATGGTTCTTAATTTGGCCAAATCAAATCGCATTTTAAGTTCTTATCTTGAGTTACGAGATTTACTTTTATAAGAACTCCTGTTCCATTTTTTAATCTGATATGACTCGATTGCCTTTGTTAGTTCTTAAACCTGTACGACTGGATCTCCTTTACTGTGTCATAATATAGTAATATTAGACCCCTTCTTTCTTCTCAATATCGTACTATTACAATTTCTTCCTTAATCATTGTGCAGGCATAATTAATAGGCCTCAATTCTCAGTTCTATTTCTTATACGATTAGCTAACTCTTAATTATAAATCTTTATTGAATACGTTGGACTCCGGTACTTTTGAACAGTAATGGCTGGACCTTCGGGCTCAAAATCAGTATCCATCTTTTGCACTCACAATCATATTACGATTAGTCGACTTTCTTAGTTCTCATCTAGACGATTATACTTATTCCTTAGTAAAGGAAGCTAATCGTAGAGGTTTAAGAACTAACAAATGCAATCTAGATCATACAGATTAAAGAATTGTGCAGGAGGTCTTATCAAAAGAGGTTCTCGTACAGGTTTAAGATACTAAGTAGGCAATCGAGTCAAGATCAGATTAAAAAATAGATTCTAGATCTTATCAAATTTAGTAACCACCTTTCTAGTTTCTTAATTATCTCCCTAATATTTTATCATGTGTTCTCCTTTTGCGATTCACAACACATAATAGTTAGTCAATTTCTTGGCTCTCAATATCGAACGATCGCAACTTCTTCTTTACTCGTAAAGCAAGTTTGATCAGCCTCGTTTCTCAATTCTTTTGCAAATGCTATTAGATGATGTATTAGTTCTAAATCTTCAAGGAATAGGTCCAGCGCATGGTTCTTAATCCATTCTTATTAAAACATATTTACGTTCTTACCTTGTGAAATTTGATCTCATATCTTTTCCAAATGTGCTATGATTGGAACTCCTCTCATATTTCATAATCTTACACGACTAATCTCCTTTCTTTGTTTGTGAATTGCATATCTTATGTCTCCTATTGTTGTATTATATATATTAGATAATCATCTTTTGTTCAAAGTCTTTTTCAATTTGAACTGATTCTTGGGTCTTAATCTAGCATAATTAAATCATTTCTTTATTTTTAAAATAAGGTTTGCTAATCATCTTTTGTTCAAACTCTTTTCAATTTGAACATTCTTGGTTCTTAATCTAGCATAATTAAATCACATTTTACGTTGTTATCATGAGTTGTTAGAACTTATTATGTTTCTAGATGTACTTTGTTGAGAACTCCTTTCTTGTTTCTTAATCTTATGCGATTGATCCAGCTTATTAGTATTTAATCTTGTACGATTTGTCCTTTTAGTTATACATATCGTATAAGTACAACTCCTTACACTGTGACTAAGCACGTATACTTGCTGCCTCATATTCTCACATATTTCTAATAAACCATCATATTAGATGTTATATATTTTAGTTCTTATTCTATTATGCATAGTTATCACTCATGGTTCTTAATTTGGCCAAATCAAATCGCATTTTAAGTTCTTATCTTGAGTTACGAGATTTACTTTTATAAGAACTCTGTCCATTTTTTAATGATATGACTCGATCTACTTTGTTAGTTCTTAAACTCGATTGATCTCTTTTATCGTGTCATAATATAGTAATATTAGACCCTTCTTTCTTCTCAATATCACTTTATTACAAGCCCCTCTTCAAGTGCCATTACCTCTGCTTACCATAGGCCTCAATTTCGCTTCTATTTCTTATACGATTAGCTAACTCTTAATTATAAATCTTTATTGAATACGACTCATTCTTGGTACTTTTGAAGATTTAGAACTAATACATCATCTAATAGCATTTGCAAAAGAATTGAGAAACGAGGCTGATCAAACTTGCTTCTGTCTCTTATAACATCGGCTATGGTGTACGCTTCTTCCCTTCGGTCCTAATCTCTTGCCTTAGTTAGACTAGATTGAGAACCATGTGACAGATCGCGTTCAGTGATCATTGTGCTAGAGCTGTCTCTTATACACATCTAGATGTGTATAACTATCGTACACTATTGATCACCTAAGAAATGCTTACTAATCGAGCTATACAATGAACCTGTCTCCTTATACACATCTACATGTGTATAAGAGTTAGGGACCTATTCCTTGAAGCTCTCAATAATACAACATCTAATAGCATTTTTAAAAGAAGCAAGTTTGATCAGCCTCGTTTCTCAATTCTTTTGCAAATGCTATTAGATGATGTATTAGTTCTAAATCTTCAAGGAATAGGTCCAGCGCATACACTTAATCCATGTGTATTAAAACATATTTATGTTCTTACCTTGTGAAATTTGATCTCATATCTTTTCCAAATGTGCTATGATTGGAACTCCTCTCATATTTCATAATCTTACACGACTAGGAGAAATGACAGAATGTCTCCTTTTGTTCAAATTTGTATAGCTCGATTAGTCGCATTTCTTAGCTCTCAATAGTGTACGATTATCACTTCTCCCTTTGTCATTATACAAGTTGTAATTGGCTTCATTTCTCCGTTTTTTTCAAATAAGGTGAGATAATCTTCTTTTGTTCAAACTCTTTTTCAATTTGAACTGATTCTTGGTTCTTAATCTAGCATAATTAAATCACATTTTACGTTGTCATCATAAGTTATTAGAACTTATTATGTTTCTAGATGAAATTTGATCTCATATCTTTTCCAAATGTGCTATGATTGGAACTCCTCTCATATTTCATAATCTTACACGACTAATCTCCTTTCTTTGTTTGTGAATTGCATATCTTATGTCTCCTATTGTTGTTCAATGTATAGCTCGATTAGTCGCATTTCTTAGTTCTCAATATTGTACGGTTATCACTTCCTTTGTCATTATTCAAGGTGTAATCTGGCTTCATTTCTCAGTTATTTTTAAAATAAGGTTTGCTAATCATCTTTTGTTCAAATTCTTTTTCAATTTGAACAGATTCTTGGTTCTTAATCTAGCATAATTAAATCACATTTTACGTTGTTATCATGAGTTGTTAGAACTTATTACGTTTCTAGATGTACTTTGTTGAGAACTCCTTTCTTGTTTCTTAATCTTATGCGACTTGATCCCAGTTATTAGTATTTAATCTTGTACGATTTGTCCCCTTTCGTAGTTCTCCATATCGTACGAGTACAACTCCTTCCACTGTGATTAAGCACGTATACTTTTATAATTAAGAGTCTAATCGTACTATTCATGACTGTATAATTATAACTAATCGTATAATCAGAACTTATAATTGAGTTCTTATTCTATTATGCATAGTTATCACTCATGGTTCTTAATTTGGCCAAATCAAATCGCATTTTAAGTTCTTATCTTGAGTTACGAGATTTACTTTTATAAGAACTCCTGTTCCATTTTTTAATCTGATATGACTCGATTGACTCCTTTGTTAGTTCTTAAACCTGTACGACTGGATCTCCTTTACTGTGTCATAATATAGTAATATTAGACCCTTTCTTTCTTCTCAATATCGTACTATTACAATTTCTTCCTTAATCATTGTGCAGGCATAATTAATAGGCCTCAATTCTCAGTTCTATTTCTTATACGATTAGCTAACTCTTAATTATAAATCTTTATTGAATACGACTCGCTCTTGGTACTTTTTAAATCTAATACGACTACTTCTCCTTTTGATTGTATCTCCTTTTGCGACTCACAATATATTACGATTAGTCGACTTTCTTAGTTCTCAATATCTTACGATTACACTTCTTCCTTAGTTATTAAGCTAATATAGTTGCCTCCGTTCTCTTTCAAATGCGATTAGATCATTCATTTGATCTAAATCTTTTGTGCACAGGTCCCACACATGGTTCTTAATCTAGCCTTACTAAGTCACGTATTAGGGGCTTATCATCCGTTATTAGATATTCTTATCTTTTCATACATTTATGTCGATTAGATCACCTTTCTAGTTTCTTAATTATCTCCCTAATATTTTATAATGTGTTCTGATTGATAAGCCACTAACACATGAATAGTTAGTCTTGATCTTGAACAATATCGAACGATCGCAACTTCTTCTTTACTCGTAAAGCAAGTTTGATCAGCCTCGTTTCTCAATTCTTTTGCAAATGCTATTAGATGATGTATTAGTTCTAAATCTTCAAGGAATAGGTCCAGCGCATGGTTCTTAATCCATTCTTATTAAAACATATTTATGTTCTTACCTTGTGAAATTTGATCTCATATCTTTTCCAAATGTGCTATGATTGGAACTCCTCTCTCCTTTTGTTGTTCATATTTGTTGTAATTGGCATTTCTCCGCTTTTCAATCTTCTTCTTTGTTCACACCTGTGCACAAACTGTCTCTTATACACATCTAGATGTGTATGTCTCCTATTTTCATAATCTTACACGTTAATCCCTTTCTTTGTTCAATGTATCGTACTGATTAGAGCTCGATTAGTCGCATTTCTTAGTTCTCAATATTGTACGGTTATCACTACTTCCTTTGTCATTATTCAAGGTGTAATTGGCTTCATTTCTCAGTTATTTTTAAAATAAGGTTTGCTAATCATCTTTTGTTCAAACTCTTTTCAATTTGAACAGATTCTTGGTTCTTAATCTAGCATAATTAAATCACATTTTACGTTGTTATCATGAGTTGTTAGAACTTATTACGTTTCTAGATGTACTTTGTTGAGAACTCCTTTCTTGTTTCTTAATCTTATGCGACTTGATCCCAGTTATTAGTATTTAATCTTGTACGATTTGTCCCCTTTCGTAGTTCTCCATCGCATTTACCTTACAACTCCTTCCACTGTGATTAAGCACGTATACTTGGCCTCATTTCTCACATATTTCTTCAAAACCATCATATTATATTTTAGTTCTTATTCTATTATGCATAGTTATCACTCATGGTTCTTAATTTGGCCAAATCAAATCGCATTTTAAGTTCTTATCTTGAGTTAATGCGACTAATCGAGCTATACATTGAACCTGTCTCTTATAATAACTAATCTAGAAGTGTAATCGTATGATATTGGAACTAAGAAACTCGACTTAGCCACTCGTAATATTTCACTGTGTCATAATATAGTAATATTAGACCCCTTCGTTTCTTCTCAATATCGTACTAAGACAATTTCTTCCTTAATCATTGTGCAGGCATAATTAATAGGCCTCAATTCTCAGTTCTATAAAAAGATACGATTAGCTAACTCTTAATTATAAATCTTTATTGAATACGACTCGCTCTTGGTACTTTTTAAATCTAATACGACTACTTCTCCTTTTGATTGTATCTCCTTTTGAGACTCACAATATATTACGATTAGTCGACTTTCTTAGTTCTCAATATCTTACGACACTTCTTCCTTAGTTATTAAGCTAATATAGTTGCCTCCGTTCTCTTTCAAATGCGATTAGATCATTCATTTGATCTAAATCTTTTGTGCACAGGTCCCACACATGGTTCTCTAATAATAGTCTAACTAAGTCACGTATTAGGGGCTACTCATCCGTTGTTAGATATTCTTATCTTTTCACCATGTATGTGGATTAGATCACCTTTCTAGTTTCTTAATTATCTCCCTAATATTTTATCATGTGTTCTCCTTTTGCGATTCACAACACATAATAGTTAGTCAATTTCTTGGCTATCAATATCGAACGATATAAGAGACTTTACTCCTAAAGCAAGTTTGATCAGCCTTGTTTCTCAATTCTTTGGCAAATGCTATTAGATGATGTATTAGTGTATAAGACAGGGGAGCATTTCTTAGCTCTCAATAGTGTACGATTATCACTTCTCCCTTTGTCATTATACAAGTTGTAATTGGCTTCATTTCTCCGTTTTTTTCAAATAAGGTGAGATAATCTTCTTTTGTTCAAACTCTTTTTCAATTTGAACTGATTCTTGGTTCTTAATCTAGCGTAATTAAATCACATTTTACGTTGTCATCATAAGTTGTTAGAACTTATTATGTTTCTAGATGAAATTTGATCTCATATCTTTTCCAAATGTGCTATGATTGGAACTCCTCTCATATTTCATAATCTTACACGACTAATCTCCTTTCTTTGTTTGTGAATTGCATATCTTATGTCTCCTATTGTTGTTCAATGTATAGCTCGATTAGTCGCATTTCTTAGTTCTCAATATTGTACCTTATTCACTACTTCCTTTGACACAGACAAAGATGTAAGGAAGATTTCTCAGTTATTTTTAAAATAAGGTTTGCTAATCATCTTTTGTTCAAACTCTTTTTCAATCAATTGAACAGATTCTTGGTTCTTAATCTAGCATAATTAAATCACATTTTACGTTGTTATCATGAGTTGTTAGAACTTATTACGTTTCTAGATGTACTTTGTTGAGAACTCCTTTCTTGTTTCTTAATCTTATGCGACTTGATCCGAGCTTATTAGTATTTAATCTTGTACGATTTGTCCTTTCGTAGTTCTCCATATCGCATTTGAGTACAACTCCTTCCACTGTGATTAAGCACGCTAGATTGAGGCCTCATTTCTCACATATTTCTTCAAAACCATCATATTATATTTTAGTTCTTATTCTATTATGCATAGTTATCACTCATGGTTCTTAATTTGGCCAAATCAAATCGCATTTTAAGTTCTTATCTTGAGTTACGAGATTTACTTTTATAAGAACTCCTGTTCCATTTTTTAATCTGATATGACTCGATTGCCTTTGTTAGTTCTTAAACCTGTACGACTGGATCTCCTTTACTGTGTCATAATATAGTAATATTAGAGGCTACTCATCCGTTGTTAGATATTCTTATCTTTTCACCATGTATGTGGATTAGATCACCTTTCTAGTTTCTTAATTATCTCCCTAATATTTTATCATGTGTTCTCCTTTTGCGACGAATTGAGAGATATTCACAACACATAATAGTTAGTCAATTTCTTGGCTATCAATATCGAACGATCGCAACTTTTTCTTTACTCCTAAAGCAAGTTTGATCAGCCTTGTTTCTCAATTCTTTGGCAAATGCTATTAGATGATGTATTAGTTCTAAATCTTCAAGGAATAGGTCCAGCGCATGGTTCTTAATCCATTCTGATTAAAACAAATTTATGTTCTTACCTTGTGAAATTTGATCTCCTATCTTTTCCAAATGTGCTATGATTGGAACTCCTCCCGTATTTCATAATCTTATACGACTAATCTCCTTTCTTTGTTCTGTGAATTGCATATGTTATGTCTCCTTTTGTTGTTCATTGTATAGCTCGATTAGTCGCATTTCTTAGCTCTCAATAGTGTACGATTATCACTTCTCCCTTTGTCATTATACAAGTTGTAATTGGCTTCATTTCTCCGTTTTTTTCAAATGGATTAAGATAATACTTCTTTTGAAAAAACTGGTTTTGAATTTAAAAATGTGATTCTTGGTTCTTAATCTAGCGTAATTAAATCACATTTTACGTTGTCATCATAAGTTGTTAGAACTTATTATGTTTCTAGATGAAATTTGATCTCATATCTTTTCCAAATGTGCTATGATTGGAACTCCTCTCATATTTCATAATCTTACACGACTAATCTCCTTTCTTTGTTTGTGAATTGCATATCTTATGTCTCCTATTGTTGTTCAATGTATAGCTCGATTAGTCGCATTTCTTAGTTCTCAATATTGTACGGTTATCACTACTTCCTTTGTCATTATTCAAGGTGTAATTGGCTTCATTTCTCAGTTATTTTTAAAATAAGGTTTGCTAATCATCTTTTGTTCAAACTCTTTTTCAATTTGAACAGATTCTTGGTTCTTAATCTAGCATAATTAAATCACATTTTACGTTGTTATCATGAGTTGTTAGAACTTATTACGTTTCTAGATGTACTTTGTTGAGAACTCCTTTCTTGTTTCTTAATCTTATGCGACTTGATGCCCAGTTATTAGTATTTAATCTTGTACGATTTGTCCCCTTTCGTAGTTCTCCATATCGTACGAGTACAACTCCTTCCACTGTGATTAAGCACGTATACTTGGCCTCATTTCTCACATATTTCTTCAAAACCATCATATTATATTTTAGTTCTTATTCTATTATGCATAGTTATCACTCATGGTTCTTAATTTGGCCAAATCAAATCGCATTTTAAGTTCTTATCTTGATTTACGAGATTTACTTTTTTAAGAGACAGATTGAGAACTAAGAAGATCGATATGACTCGATCTACTTTGTTAGTTCTTAATCCTGCATTAGATCTCCTTTACTGTGTCATAATATAGTACGATTAGACCCTTTCTTTCTTCTCAATATCGTACTATTACAATTTCTTCCTTAATCATTGTGCAGGCATAATTAATAGGCCCCATTTCTCAGTTCTTTTTCTTATACGATTAGCTAACTCTTAATTATAAATCTTTAATGAATACGACCCGCTCTTCAAAAAAATGGAGAAATCAAGCCAAGTACAACTTGTCTCTTATACACATCTAGAAGGAGTATAAGAGACAGAAGAAGTCTCTTAATAATCGTTCTAATATTTTAGAATGTGTTATCCTTTTGCGATTCACAACACATAATAGTTAGTCAATTTCTTGGCTCTCAATATCGAACGATCGCAACTTCTTCTTTACTCGTAAAGCAAGTTTGATCAGCCTCGTTTCTCAATTCTTTTGCAAATGCTATTAGATGATGTATTAGTTCTAAATCTTCAAGGAATAGGTCCAGCGCATGGTTCTTAATCCATTCTGATTAAAACATATTTATGTTCTTACCTTGTGAAATTTGATCTCCTATCTTTTCCAAATGTGCTATGATTGGAACTCCTCCCGTATTTCATAATCTTATACGACTAATCTCCTTTCTTTGTTCTGTGAATTGCATATGTTCTGTCTCCTTTTGTTGTTCATTGTATAGCTCGATCAGTCGATTTCTTAATCTCAGTAGAAATGATTATCACTTCTCCCTTTGTCAGTATACAAGTTGTACTCGTACGATATGGAGAATCGCAAAAGTAGAACAGATTTTCAATTTGAACTGATTCTTGGTTCTTAATCTAGCATAATTAAATCACATTTTACGTTGTTATCATGAGTTGTTAGAACTTATTATGTTTCTAGATGTACTTTGTTGAGAACTCCTTTCTTGTTTCTTAATCTTATGCGACTTGATCCCAGTTATGAATATAGTATTTAATCTTGTACGATTTGTCCCCTTTCGTAGTTCTCAATATCGTACGAGTACAACTCCTTCCACTGTGATTAAGCACGTATACTTGGCCTCATTTCTCACTTATTTCTTCAAAACAATCATATTATATTTTAGTTCTTATTCTATTATGCATAGTTATCACTCATGGTTCTTAATTTGGCCAAATCTAATCGCATTTTAAGTTCTTGTCTTGAGTTACGAGATTTACTTTTATAAAACTCTTGTTCTATTTCTTAATCTGATATTACTCGATTGACATTGTTAGTTCTTTGTCCTGTAAATTAGATCTCCTTTACTGTGTCATAATAGTGTACGATTAGACCCTTTCTTTCTTCACAATATCGTACTATTGCAATTTCTTTCTTAATCGTTGTGCATAATTAATAGGCCTCATTTCTCAGTTTTTTTTCTCATACGATTAGATAATCTCTTAATTATAAATCTTTAATGAATACGACCCGCTCTTGGTTCTTTAAGAGTAGCGATCTAATCTAATACGAGTATTTCTCCTTTCGGTTGTATCTTCTTTTGCGGCTCACAATATAAGAACGATTAGATCGACTTTCTTAGTTCTCAGATATCTTACGATTACACTTCTACCTTAGTTATTAAGCTAATATAGTTGCCTCCGTTCTCTTTCGAGTGTGATTAGATCATTCATTTGATCTAAATCTTTTGTGCACATGTCCCACACATGGTTCTCAATCTAGTCTTACTAAGTCACGTATTAGGGGCTAATCATCCGTTATTAGATATTCTTATGTTTTCACCATGTATGTGGATTAGATACCTTTCTAGTTTCTTAATTGTCTCCCTAATATTTTATCATGTGTTCTCCTTTTGAGATTCATAACACAGAATAGTTAGTCAATTTCTTGGCTCTCAATATCGAACCGTCGCAACTTCTTCCTTCCTCGCAAGGCAAGTTTGATCGGCCTCATTTCTCAATTCTTTTGCAAATGCAATTAGATGACGTATAGTTCTAAATCTTCAAGAGAATAGGTCCAGCGCATGGTTCTTAATCCATTCTTATTAAAACATATTTATGTTCTTACCTTGTGAAATTTGATCTCATATATTTTCCAAATGTGCTATGATTGGAACTCCTCCCGTATTTCATAATCTTATACGACTAATCTCCTTTCTTTGTTCTGTGAATTGCATAAGTTACAGTACATGGTGAAAACATAAGAATATCTAATAGTATCGATTAGTCGCATTTCTTAGCTCTCAATAGTGTACGATTATCACATCTCCCTTTGTCATTATACAAGTCTAGATGTGCTTCATTTCTCCGTTTTTTTCAAATAAGGTGAGATAATCTTCTTTTGTTCAAACTCTTTTTCAATTTGAACTGATTCTTGGTTCTTAATCTAGCGTAATTAAATCACATTTTACGTTGTCATCATAAGTTGTTAGAACTTATTATGTTTCTAGATGTACTTTGTTGAGAACTCCTTTCTTGTTTCATAATCTTATGCGATTGAATCCCAGTTATTAGTATTTAATCTTGTGGAAGATATACGATTTGTCACCTATCTTAGTTCTCAATATCGTAAAGTACAACTCCTTCCACTGTGATTAAGCACGTATACTTGGCCTCATTTCTCACTTATTTCTTCAAAACCATCATATGAACAACAATTTTAGTTCTTATTCTATTATGCATAGTTATCACTCATGGTTCTTAATTTGGCCAAATCAAATCGCATTTTAAGTTCTTATCTTGAGTTACGAGATTTACTTTTTTAAGAACTCCTGTTCTATTTCTTAATCTGATATGACTCGATCTAGATGTTAGTTCTTAATCCTGCATTTATTAGATCTCCTTTATCAGTCATAATATAGTACGATTAGACCTTTCTTTCTTCTCAATATCGCATTATTACAATTTCTGGCCAAATTAAGAACCATGAAAAGATAACTAGATCAAATTTCTGTCTATTAATACATGCCTATATGTGTTTAATCAGACTTAATTATAAATCTTTAATGAATACGACCCGCTCTTGGTTCTTTTTAAATATAATACGATCTACTTCTCATATTGATTGTATCTCCTTTTGCGACTCACAATATATTACGATTAGTCGACTTTCTTAGTTCTCAATATGTTACGATTACACTTCTTCCTTTGTTATTAAGCTAATATAGTTGCCTCCGTTCTCTTTCAAATGCGATTAGATCATTCATTTGATCTAAATCTTTTGTGCACAGGTCCCACACATGGTTCTCAATCTAGTCTAACTAAGTCACGTATTAGGGGCTACTCATCCGTTGTTAGATATTCTTATCTTTTCACCATGTATGTGGATTAGATCACCTTTCTAGTTTCTTAATTATCTCCCTAATATTTTATCATGTGTTCTCCTTTTGCGATTCACAACACATAATAGTTAGTCAATTTCTTGGCTCTCAATATCGAACGATCGCAACTTCTTCTTTACTGTATAAAAGATCAGATTATTTGAAGATTCAGCCTTGAAAAATGCTATTAGATGATGTATTAGTTCTAAATCTTCAAGGAATAGGTCCAGCGCATAAAGATGGTTCTTAATCCATTCTGATTAAAACATATTTATGTTCTTACCTTGTGAAATTTGATCTCCTATCTTTTCCAAATGTGCTATGATTGGAACTCCTCCCGCATTTCATAATCTTATACGACTAATCTCCTTTCTTTGTTCTGTGAATTGCATGATGTTATGTCTCCTTTTGTTGTTCATTGTATAGCTCGATTAGTCGCATTTCTTAGCTCTCAATAGTGTACGATTATCACTTCTCCCTTTGTCATTATACAAGTTGTAATTGGCTTCATTTCTCCGTTTTTTTCAAATAAGGTGAGATAATCTTCTTTTGTTCAAACTCTTTTTCAATTTGAACTGATTCTTGGTTCTTAATCTAGCGTAATTAAATCACATTTTACGTTGTCATCATGAGTTGTTAGAACTTATTATGTTTCTAGATGTACTTTGTTGAGAACTCCTTTCTTGTTTCATAATCTTATGCGAATGAAGTAATCGTATTTGATTTAAAAGTACAACTCCTTCCACTGTGATTAAGACCTGTACACTTATACTCATCTCACATATTTCTTCAAAACCATCATATTATATTTTAGTTCTTATTCTTTTATGCATAATTATCACTCATGGTTCTTAATTTGACCAACTCGAATCGCATTTTAAGTTCTTATCTTGAGTTACGAGATTTACTTTTATCAGAACTCCTGTTATATTTCTTAATCTGATATGACTCGATCTACTTTGTTAGTTCTTTGATAACAACGTAAAATGTGATTTAATTATGTAGATTAAGAACCAAAAATCGATTAGACCCTTTCTTTCTTCTCAATATCGTACTATTACAATTTCTTTCTTAATCCTTGTGCACGGGAGGAGTAATAGTCTCTCATACACATCTTTTTCTCATCTAGATTAGGTAATCTCTTAATTATAAATCTTTAATGAATACGACCCGCTCTTGCTTCTTTTTAAATCAAATACGATTACTTCTCCTTTTGATTGGGTATCTAGTATCTCCTTTTACGACTCACAATATATTACGATTCGTCGACGTTCTTAGATCTCAATATCTTACGATTACACTTCTTCCTTTGTTATTAAGCTAATATATCTGCCTCCGTATAATTTCGACTGGAAGAAGATCATCGTATTTGATTTAAAAAGAAGCAAGAGCGGGTCATAAGTTCTTGAATCTGTCTCTTATACACATCTAGATGTGTATAAGTTATTAGATATTCTTATCTTTTCACCACGTATGTGGATTAGATCACATTTCAGTTTCTAAATAAGATCTCCCTAATAACGGATGATGTAGCCCCTAATGCGTGACTTAGTTAGACTAGATTGAGAACCATGTCAATTTCTTGTCTCAATATCGAACGATCTCACATACGTCCTTATAAGTAAAGCAAGTTTGATCGGCCTCATTTCTCAATTCTTTTGCAAATGCTATTAGATGACGTATAGTTCTAAATCTTAAAGGAATAGGTCCAGCACATGGTTCTTAATCCATTCTTATTAAAACATATTTAGGTTCTTACCCTGTGAAATTTGATCTCATAAATTTTCCAAATGTGCTATGATTGGAACTCCTCTCATATTTCATAATCTTACACGACTAATCTCCTTTCTTTGTTCTGTGAATTGCGTATGTTATGTCTCCTTTTCTTGTTCATTGTATAGCTCGATTAGTCACATTTCTTAGTTCTCAATATTGTACGATTATCACTTCTCCCTTTGTCATTACACAAGGCGTAATTTGCTTCATTTCTCAGTTCTTTTTCAAATAAGGTTAGATAATCATCTTTTGTTCAATGTCTTTTTCAATTTGAACTGATTTTTGGTTCTTAATCTGGCATAATTAAATCACATTTTACGTTGTTATCATGAGTTGTTAGAACTTCTTATGTTTCTAGATGTACTTTGTTGAGAACTCCTTTCTTGTTTCTTAATTTTATGCGACTTGATCCAGTTATTAGTATTTAATCTTGTACGATTTGTCCCCTTTCGTAGTTCTCCCATTCGTACGAGTACAACTCCTTCCACTGTGATTAAGCACGTATACTTGGCCTCATTTCTCACATATTTCTTCAAAACCATCATATTGTATTTTAGTTCTTATTCTTTTATGCATAGTTATCACTCATGGTTCTTAATTTGGCCAAATCAAATCGCATTTTAAGTTCTTATCTTGAGTTACGAGATTTACTTTTATCGGAACTCCTGTTCTATTTCTTAATCTGATATGACTCGATCTACTTTGTTAGGTCTTTATCCTATACGATTAGATCTCCTTTACTGTGTCATAATAGTACGATTAGACCCTTTCTTTCTTCTCAATATCGTACTATTACAATTTCGTTCTTAATCATTGTGCAGGCATAATTAATAGGCCTCATTTCTCAGTTCTTTTTCTCATACGATTAGATAATCTCTTAATTATAAATCTTTAATGAATACCACCCGCTCCTGGTTCTTTTTAAATCTAATACGACTACTTCTTCTTTTGATTGTATCTCCTTTTGCGGATTCACAATATATTACGATTAGTCGACTTTATTAGTTCTCAATATCTTACGATTACACTTCTTCCTTAGTTATTAAGCTAATGTAGTTACCTCCGTTCTATAAGAGACACATCTTAGATCATTATTTGATCTAAATCTTTTGTGCACAGGTTCCACACATGGTTCTCAATCTAGTGTAACTAAAGCACGTATTAGGGGCTTATCTGTCCGTTATTACATATCTCTTATATTTGCACCATGAATGTGGATTAGATCACCTGATTATAGAACCATGAGTTATAACTAATATTTTATCATGTGTTCTCCTTTGCGATTCATAAATACGTAATTGTGAGTCGCAAAAGGAGATACAATCAAAAGAAGAAGTAGTCGTATTAGATAGATGTGTATAAGAGACAGGAGTTGTACTCGGCCTCATTTCTCAATTCTTTTGCAAATGCTATTAGATGACTTAATAGTTCTAAATCTTCAAGGAATAGGTCCAGCGCATGGTTCTTAATCCGTTCTTATTAAAACATTACACATCTATATTTATGTTCTTACCTTGTGAAATTTGATATCATATATTTTCCAAATGTGCTATTATTGGAACTCCTCTATTTTTCATAATCTTACACGACTAATCTCCTTTCTTTGCTCTGTGAATTGCATATGTTATGTCTCCTTTTGTTGTTCATTGTATAGCTCAATTAGTCGCATTTCTTAGTTCTCAATATTGTATGATTATCACTTCTCCCTTTGTCATTATAAAAGGTGTAATTGGCTTCATTTCTCAGTTCTTTTTCAAATACGGTTAGATAATCATCTTTTGTTCAATGTCTTTTTCAATTTGAACTGATTTTTGGTTCTTAATCTAGCATAATTAAATCACATTTTACGTTGTTATCATGAGTTGTAAGAACTTATTATGTTTCTAGACGTACTTTGTTGAGAACTCCTTTCTTGTTTCTTAATCATATGCGACTTGATCCCAGTTATTAGTATTTAATCTTGTACGATTAGTCCCCTTTCGTAGTTCTCCATATCGTATTACGAGTACCACTGAGACAATGTGATTAAGAACGTACACTTGGCCTAATTTCACACTATAAGACTTCTAAAACACATCATAAGAGTATACTTTTGTTATTGAGACTAAGAATGCATAACTTATCACTCATGGTTCTTAATAAGAACAGGATCATTGATCCCATTGAAGTTTTTAACTTGAGTTACGAGGAATCAATTGTACTCCTGTCTCTATATATTAATCTAGATGTGTATCGAGAGACAGGCCCAGTTGATTATGCCTGCACAATGATTAAGGAATCAATTGCCTGCACAATGTTGAAAATAGAATAGTGTACGATTAGACCCTTTCTTTCTTCTCAATATCGTACTATTACAATTTCTTCCTTAATCATTGTGCAGGCATAATTAATAGGCCTCAATTCTCAGTTCTTTTTCTTATACGATTAGCTAACTCTTAATTATAAATCTTTAATGAATACGACCCGCTCTTGGTTCTTTTTAAATCTAATACGACAACTTCTCTTTTGATTGTATCTCCTTTTGCAACTCACAATATATATTACGATTAGCCGACTTTCTTATTTCTCAATATCTTACGATTACACTTCTACCTTAGTTATTAAGCTAATATACTTGCCACCGTTCTCTTTCAAATGCGATTGGATCATTCATTTTATCTAAATCTTTTGTGCACAGGTCCCACACATGGTCTCAATCTAGTCTAACTAAGTCACGTATTAGGGGCTTATCATCCGTTTTTAGATATTCTTATCACATTCAACATGTATGTCGATTAGATCACCTTTCTAGTTTCTTAATTATCTCCCTAATATTTTGTCATGTGTCTCCTTTTGCGATTCATAACATAGAACAGTTAGTCAATTTCTTGACTCTCAATATCGAACGATCGCAACTTCTTCCTTACTCGTAAAGCAAGTTTGATCGGCCTCATTTCTCTATTCTTTTGCAAATGCTATTAGATGATGTATTTGTTCTAAATCTTCAAGCAATAGGTCCAGCGCATGGTTCTTAATCCATTATTATTAAAACATATTTATGTTCTTACCTTGTGAAATTTGATCACATATCTTTTCCAAATGTGTATGATTGGAACTCCTCTCATATTTCATAATCTTACACGACTAATCTCCTTTCTTTGTTCTGTGAATTGCATATGTTATATATCCTTTTGTTGTTCATCTAGATAGCTAGATTAGGAGATCTAATTGTACGATTATCACTTCTTCCTTTGTCATTATACAAGGTGTAATTGGCTTCATTTCTCAGTTCTTTTTCAAATAAGGTTAGATAATCATCTTTTGTTCAATGTCTTTTTCAATTTGAACTGATTCTTGGTTCTTAATCTGGCATAATTAAATCACATTTTACGTTGTTATCATGAGTTGTTAGAACTTATTATGTTTCTAGATGTACTTTGTTGAGAACTCCTTTCTTGTTTCTTAATCTTATGCGACTGGATCCCAGTTATTTGTATTCAATCTGGTACGATTTGTCACCTTTCTTAGTTCTCAATATCGTACGAGTACTACTCCTTCCACTGTGATTAAGCACGTATACTTGGCCTCATTTCTCACTTATTTCTTCAAAACCATCATATTGTATTTTAGTTCTTATTCTTTTATGCATAATTATCACTCATGGTTCTTAATTTGGCCAAATCAAATCGCATTTTAAGTTCTTATCTTGATTTACGAGATTTACTTTTATAAGAACTCCTGTTCTATTTCTTAATATGATATGACTCGATCTACTTTCTTAGTTCTTAATCCTGTACGATTAGATCTTCTTTACTGTGTCGTAATATAGTACGATTAGACCCTTTCTTTCTTCTCAATATCGTACTATTACAATTTCTTCCTTAATCATTGTGCAGGCATAATAATAGGCCCCATTTCTCAGTTCTTTTTCTTATACGATTAGCTAACTCTTAATTATAAATCTTTAATGAATACGACCCGCTCTTGGTTCTTTTTAAATCTAATACGACTACTTCTCCTATTGATTGTATCTCCTTTTGCGACTCACAATATATTACAGACATGATTAGTCGACTTTCTTTGTTCTCAATATGTTACGATTACACTTCTTCTTTAGTTATTAAGCTAATATAGTTGCCTCCGTTCTCTTTCAAATGCGATTAGATCATTCATTTGATCTAAATCTTTTGTGCACAGGTCCCACACATAGTTCTCAATCTAGTCTATCTAAGTCACGTATTAGGGGCTACTCATCCGTTGTTAGATATTCTTATCTTTTCACCATGTATGTGGATTAGATCACCTTTCTAGTTTCTTAATTATCTCCTAATATTTTATCATGTGTTCTCCCTTTGCGATTCATAAATACGAATAGTTAGTCAATTTCTTGGCTTCAATATCGAACGTCGCAACTTCTTCCTTACTCGTAAAGCAAGTTTGATCGCATAATCACAGTGGAAGGAGTTGTACTCAAATGCTATTAGATGACGTATTAGTTCTAAATCTTCAAGGAATAGGTCCAGCACATGGTTCTTAATCCATTCTTATTAAAACATATTTAGGTTCTTACCTTGATGAAATTTGATCTCATATATTTTCCAAATGTGCTATGATTTGAACTCCTCTCATATTTCATAATCTTACACGACTAATCTCCTTTCTCTGTTCTGTGAATTGCATATGTTATGTCTCCTATTGTTGTTCACTGTATAGCTCGATTAGTCGCATTTCTTAGTTCTCAATAGTGTACGATTATCACTTTTCCCTTTGTCATTATACAAGGTGTAATTGGCTTCATTTCTCCGTTTTTTTCAAATAAGGTTAGATAATCATCATTTGTTCAAACTCTTTTTCAATTTGAACTGATTCTTGGTTCTTAATCTTGAGTAATTAAATCACATTTTACGTTGTCATCATGAGTTGTTAGAACTTATTATGTTTCTAGATGTATTTTGTTGAGAACTCCTTTCTTGTTTCATAATCTTATGCGACTTGATCCCAGTTATTAGTATTTAATCTTGTACGATTTGTCACCTTTCTTAGTTCTCAATATCGTTCGAGTACAACTCCTTCCCAAGCACTGTGATTATGCACGTATACTTGGCCTCATTTCTCACTTATTTCTTAAAAACCATCATATTATATTTTAGTTCTTATTCTATTATGCATTAGTTATCCCTCATGGTTCTTCATTTGGCCAAATCACGCATTTTAAGTTCTTATCTTGAGTTACGAGATTTACTTTTATAAGAACTCCTGTTCTATTTCTTAATCTCATATGACTCGATCTACTTTGTTAGTTTTTAATCTTGTACGATTAGATCTCCTTTATTGTGTCATAATATAGTACGATTAGACCCTTTCTTTCTTCTTAATATCGTACTATTACAATTGATTCCTTAATCATTGTGCAGGCATAATCACTGGGCCTCAATTCTCAGTTCTTTTTCTTTTACGATTAGCTAACTCTTAATTATAAATCTTTAATGAATACGACCCGCTCTTGGCTCTTTTTAAATCTAATATGACTACTTCTCCTTTTGATTGTATCTCCTTTTGCGACTCACAATATATTACGATTAAAGAAGTAGACTTTCTTAGTTCTCAATATCATACGATTACACTTCTTTCTTAGTTATTAAGCTAATATAGTTGCCTCCGTTCTCTTTCGAATGCGATTAGATCATTCATTTGATCTAAATCTTTGTGTAATGTGTCCACACATGGTTCTCAATCTAGTCAAACTATAGTCACGTATTAGGGGCTTATCATCCGTTATTAGATTTTCTTATATTTTAACCATGTATGTCGATGAGATCACCTTTCTAGTTTCTTAATACACTCCCTAGATATTTTATCATGTGTTCTCCTTTTGCAATTCACAACACATAAGAGTTAGTCAATTTCTTGGCTCTCAATATCGAACGATCGCAACTTCTTCTTTACTCGTAAAGCAAGTTTGATCAGCCTCATTTCTCAATTCTTTTGCAAATTCTATTAGATGATGTATTAGTTCTAAATCTTCAAGGAATAGGTCCAGCGCATGGTTCTTAATCCATTCTTATTAAAACATATTTATGTTCTTACCTTGTTATTAGTATTTAATCTTGTACGATTTGTCACCTTTCGAAGTTCTCAATATCGTACGAGTACAACTCCTTCCACTGTGATTTAAGCACGTACACTTGGCCTCATTTCTCACATATTTCTTCAAAACCATCATATTATATTTTAGTTCTTATTCTTTTATGCATAATTATAACTCATGGTTCTTAATTTGGCCAAATCAAATCGCATTTTAAGTTCTTATCTTGAGTTACGAGATTTACTTTTATCAGAACTCCTGTTCTATTTCTTAATCCGATATGACTCGATCTACTTTGTAAGTTCTTTATCCTGTACGATTAGATATCCTTTACTGTGTTATAATAGTGTAAGATTAGACCCTTAATTTCTTCTCAATATCGTACTATTACAATTTCTTCCTTAATCATTGTGGAAGCATAATTAATACCTGTCTCTTATACACAGTTCGGAGGCAACTATACGATTAGATAATCTCTTAATTATAAATCTTTAATGAATACGACCCGCTCTTGGTTCTTTTTAAATCTAATACGACTACTTCTCCTTTTGATTGTATCTCCTTTTGCGACTCACAATATATTACGATTAGTCGAGACTTTCTTAGTTCTCAATATGTTACGATTACACTTCTTCCTTAGTTATTAAGCTAATATAGTTGCCTCCGTTCTCTTTCAAATGCGATTAGATCATTCATTTGATCTAAATCTTTTGTGCACAGGTCCCACACATGGTTCTCAATCTAGTCTAACTAAGTCACGTATTAGGGGCTACTCATCCGTTATTAGATATTCTTATCTTTTCACCATGTATGTGGATTAGATCACCTTTATAGTTTCTTAATTATCTCCCTAATATTTTATCATTATTCATAAATACGTAATAGTTAGTCAATTTCTTGGCTCTCAATATCGAACGTTCGCAACTTCTTCCTTACTCGTAAAGCAAGTTTGATCGGCCTCAGTTCTCAATTCTTTTGCAAATGCTATTAGATGACGTATTAGTTCTAAATCTTCAAGGAATAGGTCCAGCACATGGTTCTTAATCCATTCTTATTAAAACATATTTATGTTCTTACCTTGTGAAATTAAATAAATGATCTCATATATTTTCCAAATGTGCTATGTTTGGAACTCCTCTCATATTTCATAATCTTACACGACTAATCTCCTTTCTTTGTTATGTGAATTGCATATGTTATGTCTCCTTTTGTTGTTCATTGTATAGCTCGATTAGTCGCATTTCTTAGTTCTCAATATTGTACGATTATCACTTCTCCCTTTGTCATTATACAAGTCGTAATTTGCTTCATTTCTCAGTTCTTTTTCAAATAAGGTTAGATAATCATCTTTTGTTCAATGTCTTTTTCAATTTGAACTGATTCTTGGTTCTTAATCTGGCATAATTAAATCACATTTTAAGTTGTTATCATGAGTTGTTAGAACTTATTATGTTTCTAGATGTACTTTGTTGAGAACTCCTTTCTTGTTTCTTAATCTTATGCGACTTGATCCCAGTTATTCTTTTATTCTTGTACGAAAGTCCCATATCGTAGTTCTCCATATCGTACGAGTACAACTCCTTCCACTGTGATTGCAAGCACGTATACTTGGCCTCATTTCTCACTTATTTCTTCAAAACCATCATATTATATTTTAGTTCTTATTCTTTTATGCATAGTTATCACTCATGGTTCTTAATTTGGCCAAATCAAATCGCATTTTAAGTTCTTATCTTGAGTTACGAGATTTACTTTTATCGGAACTCCTGTTCTATTTCTTAATCTGATATGACTCGATCTACTTTGTTAGGTCTTTATCCTATACGATTAGATCTCCTTTACTGTGTCATAATAGTGTACGATTAGACCCTTTCTTTCTTCTCAATATCGTACTATTACAATTTCTTTCTTAATCATTGTGCAGGCATAATTAATAGGCCTCATTTCTCAGTTCTTTTTCTCATACGATTAGATAATCTCTTAATTATAAATCTTTAATGAATACCACCCGCTCCTGGTTCTTTTGAAATCTAATACGACTACTTCTTCTTTTGATTGTATCTCCTTTTGCGACTCACAATATATTACGATTAGTCGAGACTTTATTAGTTCTCAATATCTTACGATTACACTTCTTCCTTAGTTATTAAGCTAATGTAGTTACCTCCGTTCTCTTTCGAGTGCGATTAGATCATTCGTTTGATCTAAATCTTTTGTGCACAGGTTCCACACATGGTTCTCAATCTAATCTAACTAAGTCACGTATTAGGGGCTACTCATCAGTTATTAGATATTCTTATCTTTTCACCATGTATGTGGATTAGATCACCTTTATAGTTTCTTAATTATCTCCCTAATATTTTATCATGTGTTCTCCTTTTGCGATTCATAACACAGAATAGTTTGTCAATTTCTTGGCTCTCAATATCGAACGATCGCAACTTCTTCCTTACACGTAAAGCAAGTTTGATCGGCCTCATTTCTCAATTCTTTTGCAAATGCTATTAGAAGATTATCTCACCTTATCTTGAAAAAAACGGAGAAAGTGATGGTTCTTAATCCGTTCTTATTAAAACATATTTATGTTCTTACCTTGTGAAATTTGAAAGTATATCATATATTTTCCAAATGTGCTATTATTGGAACTCCTCTCATTTTTCATAATCTTACACGACTAATCTCCTTTCTTTGCTCTGTGAATTGCATATGTTATGTCTCCTTTTGTTGTTCATTGTATAGCTCAATTAGTCGAATATTGAGAACTAAGATATTCTGTGTTATGAGCTATCCCTTTGTCATTATAAAAGGTGTAATTGGCTTCATTTCTCGTTCTTTTCAAATAGGTTAGATAATCATCTTTTGTTCAATGTCTTTTCAATTTGAACTGATTTTGGTTCTTAATCTAGCATAATTAAATCACATTTTACGTTGTTATAACTCATGATAACCTGTCTCTTATACAGCATCTACTTTGTTGAGAACTCCTTTCTTGTTTCTTAATCATAAGCGACTTGATCCCAGTTATTAGTATTTAATCTTGTACGATTAGTCCCCTTTCGTAGTTCTCCATATCGTACGAGTACCACTCCTTCCAATGTGATTAAGCACGTAATACACTTGGCCTAATTTCACACTTATTTCTTCAAAACCATCATATTATATTTTAGTTCTTGTTCTATTATGCATAAGTTATCACTCAAGGTTCTTAATTTGTCCAAATCAAATCGCATTTTAAGTTTTTATACGTGAGTGAACAAGATTTACTTTTAATAACTCCTGTTCTATTTATTAATCTGATATGACTCGATCTACTTTAAAAGTTCTTTATCCTGTACGATTAGATATACTAATAAGTGTCATAATAGTGTACGATTAGACCCTTTCTTTCTTCTCAATATCGTACTATTACAATTTCTTTCTTAATCATTGTGCAGGCATAATTAATAGGCCTCATTTCTCAGTTCATTAAAGATTTATTAGATAATCTCTTTCCAATAAATCTTTAATGAATACGACCCGCTCTTGGTTCTTTTTAAATCTAATACGACTACTTCTCCTTTTGATTGTATCTCCTTTTGCGACTCACAATATATTACGATTAGTCGACTTTCTTAGTTCGCTAATCGTAATATATTGTGCTGTTTGCAAATGCACATCTAGATGTGTAATAGTTCTAAATCTTCAAGGAATAGGTCCAGCGCATGGTTCTTAATCCGTTCTTATTAAAACATATTTATGTTCTTACCTTGTGAAATTTGATATCATATATTTTCCAAATGTGTGCTATTATTGGAACTCCTCTCATTTTTCATAATCTTACACGACTAATCTCCTTTCTTTGCTCTGTGAATTGCATATGTTATGTCTCCTTTTGTTGTTCATTGTATAGCTCAATTAGTCGCATTTCTTAGTTCTCAATATTGTATGATTATCACTTCTCTCTTGACATAATAGACAGTGTATAAGAGACTAATACTTAGGGAGATCTAATCGTACGGTTAGATAATCATCTTTTGTTCAATGTCTTTTTCAATTTGAACTGATTTTTGGTTCTTAATCTAGCATAATTAAATCACATTTTACGTTGTTATCATGAGTTGTAAGAACTTATTATGTTTCTAGACGTACTTTGTTGAGAACTCCTTTCTTGTTTCTTAATCATATGCGACTTGATCCCAGTTATTAGTATTTAATCTTGTACGATTAGTCCCCTTTCGTAGTTCTCAATATCGTACGAGTACAACTCCTTCCACTGTGATTAAGCACGTACACTTGGCCTCATTTCTCATGACATATTTCTTCAAAACCATCATATTATATTTTAGTTCTTATTCTTTTATGCATAATTATAACTCATGGTTCTTAATTTGGCCAAATCAAATCGCATTTTAAGTTCTTATCTTGAGTTACGAGATTTACTTTTATCAGAACTCCTGTTCTATTTCTTAATCCGATATGACTCGATCTACTTTGTAAGTTCTTTATCCTGTACGATTAGATCTCCTTTACTGTGTCATAATAGTGTACGATTAGACCCTTTCTTTCTTCTCAATATCGTACTATTACAATTTCTTTCTTAATCATTGTGCAGGCATAATTAATAGGCCTCATTTCTCAGTTCTTTTTCTCTTACGATTAGATAATCTCTTAATTATAAATCTTTAATGAATACGACCCGCTCTTGGTTCTTTTTAAATCTAATACGACTACTTCTCCTTTTGATTGTATCTCCTTTTGCGACTCACAATATATTACGATTAGTCGACTTTCTTAGTTCTCAATATGTTACGATTACACTTCTTCCTTAGTTATTAAGCTAATATAGTTGCCTCCGTTCTCTTTCAAATGCGATTGGATCATTCATTTGATCTAAATCTTTTGTGCACAGGTCCCACACATGGTTCTCAATCTAGTCTAACTAAGTCGACTAATCGTAATATATTGTGAGTCGCTACTCGTACAGGATATTCTTATCTTTTCACCACGTATGTGGATAAGATCAGAACATCTAGACATCTTAATAAAATCAGATAATATGTTATAATGTGGATCCTTTTGCAATTCATAACACAGAATAGTTAGTCAATTTCTTGGCTCTCAATATCGAACGTTCGCAACTTCTTCCTTACTCGTAAAGCAAGTTTGATCGGCCTCATTTCTCAATTCTTTTGCAAATGCTATTAGATGACGTATTAGTTCTAAATCTTCAAGGAATAGGTACAGCACATGGTTCTTAATCCATTCTTATTAAAACATATTTATGTTCTTACCTTGTGAAATTTGATCTCATATATTTTCCAAATGTGCTATGTTTAGGAACCTGTCTCTTATCTCATCGATAAGATATATCATAATTTACACGACTAATCTCCTTTCTTTGTTATGTGAAATGCATATGTTATGTCTCCTTTTGTTGTTCATTGTAGAGACAGGAACTAAGAAATGCGACTAATCGAAATATTGTACGATTATCACTTCTCCTTTGTCATTATACAAGTGTAATTTGCTTCATTTCTTTCTTTTGATTGAGATTAGAAACCTTACTGTCTCTTATACACATCTTTTCAATTTGAACTGATTCTTGGTTCTTAATCTAGCATAATTAAATCACATTTTACGTTGTTATCATGAGTTGTTAGAACTTATTATGTTTCTAGATGTACTTTGTTGAGAACTCCTTTCTTGTTTCTTAATCTTATGCGACTGGATCCCAGTTATTTGTATTTAATCTGGTACGATTTGTCACCTTTCTTAGTTCTCAATATCGCATTTGTACTACTCCTTCCACTGTGATTAAGCACGTATACTTGGCCTCATTTCTCACTTATTTCTTCAAAAGATATATCTCCATCATATTGTATTTTAGTTCTTATTCTTTTATGCATAATTATCACTCATGGTTCTTAATTTGGCCAAATCAAATCGCATTTTAAGTTCTTGATCTTGAGTTACGAGATTTACTTTTATAAGAACTCCTGTTCTATTTCTTAATATGATATGACTCGATCTACTTTCTTAGTTCTTAATCCTGTACGATTAGATCTTCTTTACTGTGTCATAATATAGTACGATTAGACAGGTGCAGGCATAATTAATAGGCCTCATATCTCAGTTCTTTTTCTTAGTTCTTATAAAAGTAAATCTCGTAACTCAAGACAAGAACTATAAAATGCGATTTGATTTGGCTGTCTCTTAAGAACCTGTCTCTTATACACATTTAGTTCTTTTTAAATCTAATACGACTACTTCTCCTATTGATTGTATCTCCTTTTGCGACTCACAATATATTACGATTAGTCGACTTTCTTTGTTCTCAATATGTTACGATTACACTTCTTCTTTAGTTATTAAGCTAATATAGTTGCCTCCGTTCTCTTTCAAATGCGATTAGATCATTCATTTGATCTAAATCTTTTGTGCACAGGTCCCACACATAGTTCTCAATCTAGTCTATCTAAGTCACGTATTAGGGGCTACTCATCCGTTATTAGATATTCTTATCTTTTCACCATGTATGTGGATTAGATCACCTTTCTAGTTTCTTAATTATCTCCCTAATATTTTATCATATGTTCTCCTTTTGCGATTCATAACACAGAATAGTTAGTCAATTTCTTGGCTCTCAATATCGAACGTTCGCAACTTCTTCCTTACTCGTAAAGCAAGTTTGATCGGCCTCATTTCTCAATTCTATTGCAAATGCTATTAGATGACGTACTAGTTCTAAATCTTCAAGGAATAGGTCCAGGACATGGTTCTTAATCCATTCTTATTAAAACATATTTAGGTTCTTACCTTGTGAAATTTGATCTCATATATTTTCCAAATGTGCTATGATTTGAACTCCTCTCATATTTCATAATCCATCGATTACACGACTAATCTCCTTTCTCTGTTCTGTGAATTGCATATGTTATGTCTCCTATTGTTGTTCACTGTATAGCTCGATTAGTCGCATTTCTTAGTTCTCAATAGTGTACGATTATCACTTTTCCCTTTGTCATTATACAAGGTGTAATTGGCTTCATTTCTCCGTTTTTTTCAAATAAGGTTAGATAATCATCATTTGTTCAAACTCTTTTTCAATTTGAACTGATTCTTGGTTCTTAATCTTGAGTAATTAAATCACATTTTACGTTGTCATCATGAGTTGTTAGAACTTATTATGTTTCTAGATGTATTTTGTTGAGAACTCCTTTCTTGTTTCATAATCTTATGCGACTTGATCCCAGTTATTAGTATTTAATCTTGTACGATTTGTCACCAATCTTAGTTCTCAATATCGTTCGAGTACAACTCCTTCCACTGTGATTATGCACGTATACTTGGCCTCATTTCTCACTTATTTCTTAAAAACCATCATATTATATTTATAGTTCTTATTCTATTATGCATTAGTTATCCCTCATGGTTCTTCATTTGGCCAAATCACGCATTTTAAGTTCTTATCTTGAGTTACGAGATTTACTTTTATAAGAACTCCTGTTCTATTTCTTAATCTCATATGACTCGATCTACTTTGTTAGTTTTTAATCTTGTACGATTAGATCTCCTTTATTGTGTCATAATATAGTACGATTAGACCTTTCTTTCTTCTTAATATCGTACTATTACAATTGATTCCTTAATCATTGTGCAGGCATAATCACTGGGCCTCAATTCTCAGTTCTTTTTCTTTTACGATTAGCTAACTCTTAATTATAAATCTTTAATGAATACGACCCGGTCTTGGCTCTTTTTAAATCTAATATGACTACTTCTCCTTTTGATTGTATCTCCTTTTGCGACTCACAATATATTACGATTAGTAGACTTTCTTAGTTCTCAATATCATACGATTACACTTCTTTCTTAGTTAGACACTAATATAGTTGCCTCCAATCTTATGAGTCCCACACATGGTTCTCAATCTAGTCTAACTAAGTCACGTATTGGGCTTATCATCCGTTATTAGATTTTCTTATCTTTTAACCATGTATGTCGATGAGATCACCTTTCTAGTTTCTTAATTATCTCCCTAATATTTTATCATGTGTTCTCCTTTTGCAATTCACAACACATAAGAGTTAGTCAATTTCTTGGCTCTCAATATCGAACGATCGCAACTTCTTCTTTACTCGTAAAGCAAGTTTGATCAGCCTCATTTCTCAATTCTTTTGCAAATTCTATTAGATGATGTATTAGTTCTAAATCTTCAAGGAATAGGTCCAGCGCATGGTTCTTAATCCATTCTTATTAAAACATATTTATGTTCTTACCTTTTGAAATTTGATCTCATATATTTTCCAAATGTCCTATGATTGGAACTCCTCTCATTTTTCATAATTTTACACGACTAACATCTCTCCTTCTTTGTTCTGTGAATTGCATATGTTATGTCTCCTTTTGTTGTTCATTGCATAGCTCCATTAGTCGCATTTCTTAGTTCTCAATATTGTACGATTATCACTTCTCCCTTTGTCATTATACAAGGTGTAATTGGCTTCATTTCTCCGTTCTTTTTCAAATAAGGTTAGATAATCGTCTTTTGTTCAAAGTCTTTTTCAATTTGAACTGATTCTTGATTCTTAATCTAGCATAATTAAATCACATTTTACGTTGTCATCATGAGTTATTAGAACTTATTATGTTTCGAGATGTACTTTGTTGAGAACTCCTTCCTTGTTTCTTAATCTTATGCGACTTGATCCCAGTTATTAGTATTTAATCTTGTACGATTTGTCACCTTTCGAAGTTCTCAATATCGTACGAGTACAACTCCTTCCACTGTGATTAAGCACGTACACTTGGCCTCATTTCTCACATATTTCTTCAAAACCATCATATTATATTTTAGTTCTTATTCTTTTAGTGCATGCATAATTATAACTCATGGTTCTTAATTTGGCCAAATCAAATCGCATTTTAAGTTCTTATCTTGAGTTACGAGATTTACTTTTATCAGAACTCCTGTTCTATTTCTTAATCCGATATGACTCGATCTACTTTGTAAGTTCTTTGTCTCTTATACACATCTCCTTTACTGTGTCATAATAGTGTACGATTAGACCCTTTCTTTCTTCTCAATATCGTACTATTACAATTTCTTTCTTAATCATTGTGCGTAGCATAATTAATAGGCCTCATTTCTCGGCTTCTTTTTTCTTACGATTAGATAATCTCTTAATTATAAATCTTTAATGAATACGACCATTCGCTTGGTTCTTTTTAAATCTAATACGACTACTTCTCATTTTGATCTTATCTCCTTTTGCGACTCACAATATATTACGATTAGTCGACTATCTTAGTTCTCAATATGTTACGATTACACTTCTTCCTTAGTTATTAAGCTAATATAGATGCCTCCGTTCTACTTTCAAATGCGATTGGATCATTAGATTTGATCTAAATCTTTTGTGCACAGGTTCCACACATGGTTCTCAATCTAGTCTAACTAAGTCACGTATTAGGGGCTACTCATCCGTTATTAGATATTCTTATCTTTTCACCATGTATGTGGATTAGATCACCTTTCTAGTTTCTTAATTATCTCCCTAATATTTTATCATGTGTTCTCCTTTTGCGATTCATAACACAGAATAGTTAGTCAATTTCTTGGCTCTCAATATCGAACGTCGCAACTTCTTCCTTACTCAGAAGCAAGTTTGATCGGCCTCATTTCTCAATTCTTTTGCAAATGCTATTAGATGACGTATTAGTTCTAAATCTTCAAGGAATAGGTCCAGCACATGGTTCTTAATCCATTCTTATTAAAACATATTTATGTTCTTACCTTGTGAAATTTGATCTCATATATTTTCCAAATGTGCTATGTTTGGAACTCCTCTCATATTTCATAATCTTACACGACTAATCTCCAATCATTTTCTTTGTTATGTGAATTGCATATGTTATGTCTCCTTTTGTTGTTCATTGTATAGCTCGATTAGTCGCATTTCTTAGTTCTCAATATTGTACGATTATCACTTCTCCCTTTGTCATTATACAAGTCGTAATTTGCTTCATTTCTCAGTTCTTTTTCAAATAAGGTTAGATAATCATCTTTTGTTCAATGTCTTTTTCAATTTGAACTGATTCTTGGTTCTTAATCTGGCATAATTAAATCACATTTTACGTTGTTATCATGAGTTGTTAGAACTTCTTATGTTTCTAGATGTACTTTGTTGAGAACTCCTTTCTTGTTTCTTAATTTTATGCGACTTGATCCCAGTTATTAGTATTTAATCTTGTACGATTTGTCCCCTTTCGTAGTTCTCCATATCGTACGAGTACAACTCCTTCCACTGTGATTAAGCACGTATACTTGGCTTCATTTTTCTCTTATTTCTTCAAAACCATCATATTGTATTTTAGTTCTTATTCTTTTATAAGCATAGTTATCACTCATGGTTCTTAATTTGGCCAAATCAAATCGCATTTTAAATTCTTATCTTGAGTTACGAGATTTACTTTAATCAGAACTCCTGTTCTATTTCTTAATCTGATATGACTCGATCTACTTTGTAAGTTCTTTATCCTGTACGATTAGATCTCCTTTACTGTGTCATAATAGTGTACGATTAGACCCTTTCTTTCTTCTCAATATCGTACTATTACAATTTCTTTCTTAATCATTGTGCAGGCATAATTAATAGGCCTCATTTCTCAGTTCTTTTTCTCTTACGATTAGATAATCTCTTAATTATAAATCTTTAAGGAATACGACCCGCTCTTGGTTCTTTTTAAATCTAATACGACTACTTCTCCTTTTGATTGTATCTCCTTTTGCGACTCACATAATATTACGATTAGTCGACTTTATGAGTTCTCAATATCTTACGATTACACTTCTTCCTTAGTTATTAAGCAAATGTAGTTGCCTCCGTTCTCTTTCGATCCAGGCCAAGGTGCGATTAGATTATTCATTTGATCTAAATCTTTTGTGCATAGGTCCCACACACGGTTCTCAATCTAGTCTAACTAAGTCACGTATTAGGGGCTTATATCCGTTATTAGATTTTCTTATCTTTTCAACATGTAAGTCGATTAGATCACCTTTCTAGTTTCTCAATTATCTCCCTAATATTTTATCATGTGTTCTACTTTTGCGATTCATAACATAGAACAGTTAGTCAATTTCTTGGATCTCAATATCAAACGATCGCAACTTCTTCCTTACACGTAAACCAAGTTTGATCGGCCTCATTTCTCTATTCTTTTGGAAATGCTATTAGATGATGTATTTGTTCTAAATCTTCAACGAATAGGTCCAGCGCATGGTTCTTAATCCATTATTATTAAAACATATTTATGTTCTTACCTTGTGAAATTTGATCACATATCTTTTCCAAATGTGTTGATTGGAACTCGTCTCATATTTCACAATCTTACACGACTAATCTCCTTTCTTTATCCTGTAGGTTCTATGAATTGCATATGTTATATCTCCTTTTGTTGTTCATTGTATAGCTCGATTAGTCACATTTCTTAGTTCTCAATATTGTATGATTATCACTTCTCCCTTTGTCATTATACAAGGTGTAATTGGTTTCATTTCTCCATTCTTTTTCAAATAAGGTTAGATAATCATCTTTTGTTCAATGTCTTTTCAATTTGAACTGATTCTTGGTTCTTAATCTAGCATAATTAAATCACATTTTACGTTGTTATCATGAGTTATTAGAACTTATTATGCTTGTAGATGTACTTTGTTGAGAACTCCTTTCTTGTTTTCTTAATCTTATGCGACTTGATCCCAGTTATTATTATTTATTCTTGTACGATTTGTCCCACTTCGTAGTTCTCCATATCGTACGAGTACAACTCCTTCCACTGTGATTAAGCACGTATACTTGGCCTCATTTCTCACTGATTTCTACAAAACCATCATATTATATTTTAGTTCTTATTCTTTTATGCTTAGTTTTATAATCACTCTTGGTTCTTAATTTGGCCAAATCAAATCGCATTTTAAGTTCTTATCTTGAGTTACGAGATTTACTTTTATCGGAACTCCTGTTCTATTTCTTAATCTGATATGACTCGATCTACTTTGTTAGGTCTTTATCCTATACGATTAGATCTCCTTTACTGTGTCATAATAGTGTACGATTAGACCCTTTCTTTCTTCTCAATATCGTACTATTACAATTTCTTTCTTAATCATTGTGCATACATTAATATGACACACATAAATGAGATCATAACTGCATTTACGATTAGATGTCTCTTAATTATAAATCTAGAAATGAATACCACCCGCTCCTGGTTCTTTTGAAATCTAATACGACTACTTCTTCTTTTGATTGTATCTCCTTTTGCGACTCACAATATATTACGATTAGTCGACTTTATTAGTTCTCAATATCTTACGATTACACTTCTTCCTTAGTTATTAAGCTAATGTAGTTACCTCCGTTCTCTTTCGAGTGCGATTAGATCATTGCGTTTGATGATCTAAATCTTTTGTGCACAGGTTCCACACATGGTTCTCAATCTAGTCTAACTAAGTCACGTATTAGGGGCTACTCATCCGTTATTAGATATTCTTATCTTTTCACCATGTATGTGGATTAGATCACCTTTATAGTTTCTTAATTATCTCCCTAATATTTTATCATGTGTTCTCCTTTTGCGATTCATAACACAGAATAGTTTGTCAATTTCTTGGCTCTCAATATCGAACGATCGCAACTTCTTCCTTACTCGTAAACCAAGTTTTATCGGCCTCATTTCTCAATTCTTTTGCAAATGCTATTAGATGACGTAATAGTTCTAAATCTTCAAGGAATAGGTCCAGCGCATGGTTCTTAATCCGTTCTTATTAAAACATATTTATGTTCTTACCTTGTGAAATTTGATATCATATATTTTCCAAATGTGCTATTATTGGAACTCCTCTCATTTTTCATAATCTTACACGACTAATCTCCTTTCTTTGCTCTGTCACTAGATTGCATATGTTATGTCTCCTTTTGTTGTTCATTGTATAGCTCAATTAGTCGCATTTCTTAGTTCTCAATATTGTATGATTATCACTTCTCCCTTTGTCATTATAAAAGGTGTAATTGGCTTCATTTCTCAGTTCTTTTTCAAATACGGTTAGATAATCATCTTTTGTTCAATGTCTTTTTCAATTTGAACTGATTTTTGGTTCTTAATCTAGCATAATTAAATCACATTTTACGTTGTTATCATGAGTTGTAAGAACTTATTATGTTTCTAGACGTACTTTGTTGAGAACTCCTTTCTTGTTTCTTAATCATATGCGACTTGATCCCAGTTATTAGTATTTAATCTTGTACGATTAGTCCCCTTTCGTAGTTCTCCATATCGTACGAGTACCACTCCTTCCAATGTGATTAAGCACGTACACTTGGCCTCATTTCACACTTATTTCTTCAAAACCATCATATTATATTTTAGTTCTTGTTCTATTATGCATAAGTTATCTAAAGAACTCATGGTTCTTAATTTGGCCAAATCAAATCGCATTTTAAGTTTTTAACTTGAGTTACGAGATTTACTTTTATCAGAACTCCTGTTCTATTTATTAATCTGATATGACTCGATCTACTTTAAAAGTTCTTTATCCTGTACGATTAGATCTCCTTTACTGTGTCATAATAGTGTACGATTAGACCCTTTCTTTCTTCTCAATATCGTACTATTACAATTTCTTCCTTAATCATTGTGCAGGCATAATTAATAGGCCTCAATTCTCAGTTCTTTTTCTTATACGATTAGCTAACTCTTAATTATAAATCTTTAATGAATACGACCCGCTCTTGGTTCTTTTTAAATCTAATACGATAACTTCTCTTTTTGATTGTATCTCCTTTGGCAACTCACAATATATTACGATTAGCCGACTTTCTTATTTCTCAATATTTTACGATTACACTACTACCTTAGTTATTAAGCTAATATACTTGCCACCGTTCTCTTTCAAATGCGATTGGATCATTCATTTGATCTAAATCTTTTGTGCACAGGTCCCACACATGGTCTCAATCTAGCTAACTAAGTCACGTATTAGGGGCTTATCATCCGTTTCTAGATATTCTTATCTTTTCAACATGTATGTCGATTAGATCACCTTTCTAGTTTCTTAATTATCTCCCTAATATTTTGTCATGTGTTCTCCTTTTGCGATTCATAACATAGAACAGTTAGTCAATTTCTTGACTCTCAATATCGAACGATCGCAACTTCTTCCTTACTCGTAAAGCAAGTTTGATCGGCCTCATTTCTCTATTCTTTTGCAAATGCTATTAGATGATGTATTTGTTCTAAATCTTCAAGCAATAGGTCCAGCGCATGGTTCTTAATCCATTATTATTAAAACTTATTTATGTTCTTACCTTGTGAAATTTGATCACATATCTTTTCCAAATGTGTATGATTGGAACTCCTCTCATATTTCATAATCTTACACGACTAATCTCCTTTCTTTGTTCTGTGAATTGCATCTTATATGTTATATATCCTTTTGTTGTTCATTGTGTAGCTCGATTAGTCGCATTTCTTAGTTCTCAATATTGTACGATTATCACTTCTCCCTTTGTCATTATACAATGTGTAATTGGTTTCATTTCTCCGTTCTTTTTCAAATAAGGTTAGATTATCATCTTTTGTTCAAACTCTTTTTCAATTTGAACTGATTCTTGGTTCTTAATCTAGCATAATTAAATCACATTTTACGTTGTTATCATGAGTTATTAGAACTTATTATGTTTGTAGATGTACTTTGTTGAGAACTCCTTTCTTGTTTTCTTATTCTTATGCGACTTGACCCCAGTTATTAGTATTTAATCTTGTACGATTTGTCCCCTTTCTTAGTTCTCAATATCGTACGAGTACAACCCCTTCCACTGTGATTAAGCACGTATACTTGGCCTCATTTCTCACTTATTTCTTCAAAACCATCATATTATATTTTAGTTCTTATTCTTTTATGCATATTTATCACTCATGGTTACTTAATTTGGCCAAATCAAATCGCATTTTAAGTTCTTAGCTTGAGTTACGAGATTTACTTTTATAAGAACTCCTGTTCTATTTCTTAATCTGATATGACTCGATCTATTTCGTTAGTTCTTAATCCCTGTACGATTTGATCTCCTTTACTGTGTCATATTATAGTACGATTAGACCCTATCTTTCTCTCGATATCGTACAGTCAAGATCTTCCTTCTAATTGTATATAGGCAAACAGAAAAGGAGAAATGAGTACCGATAAAACTTGGTTTACGAGTAAGGAAGAAGTTATAAATGTTTAATGAATACGACCCCCTCTTGGTTCTATTTAAATCCAATACGACTACTTCTCCTTTTGATTGTATCTCCTTTTGCGACTCACAATATATTACGATTAGCCAATTTTCTCAGTTCTCATTATCTTATGATTACACTTGTTCCATCGTTATTAAGCTAATATAGTTTTCCGATCGTTCGATTTTGACGATTAGATCATTCATTTGGGATCTAAATCTTTTGTGCACAGGTCCCACACATGGTTCTCAATCTAGTCAAACTAAGTCACGTATGAGGGCTTATCATCCGTTATTAGATATTCTTATCTTTTCAACATGTATGTCGATTAGATCACCTTTCTGGTTGCTTAGTTATCTCCCTAATATTTTATCATGTGTTCTCCATTTACGATTCATAGAATAGTTAGTCAATTTCTTGGCTCTCAATATCGAACGATCGCAACTTCTTCCTTACTCGTAAACCAAGTTTGATCGGCCTCATTTCTCAATTCTTTTGCAAATGCTATTAGATGACGTATTAGTTCTAAATCTTCAAGGAATAGGTCCAGCGCATGGTTCTTAATCCATTCTTATTAAAACATATTTATGTTCTTACCTTGTGAAATTTGATCTAATATCTTTCCCAAATGTGCTAAGATTGGAACTCCTCTCATATTTCATAATCTTACACGACTAATCTCCGATCATGTATGAAGAGACAGATCTAATCGCATTCCTTTTATTGTTCATTGTATAGCTTGATTAGTCGATTTCTTAGTAATAGTACGATATTGAGAAGAATTATACACATCTAATCGTACTGTATTATGAGACAGCAATTGGAGATCTAATCGTACAGGATTAAGAGATAATCAAGAAACTAGAAACTCTTTTTCAAATCGAAATAGAACTTGAGTTCTTAATCTAAGAATAAGTTCTAATAACGCGTGATAAGAGACTTAAAATGAGTTGTTAGAACTTATTGAGTTTCTAGATGTACTTTGTTGAGAACTCCTTTCTTGTTTCGTAATCTTATGCGACTTGATAAAAGTTATTAGTATTTAGTCTTGTACGATTTGTCCCCTTTCGTAGTTCTCAATATCGTACGAGTACAACTCCTTCCACTGTGATTAAGCACGTATACTTGGCTCATTTCTCACTTATTTCTTCAAAACCATCATATTATATTTTAGTTCATATTCTTTTATACATAGATATCACTCATGGTTCTTAATTTGGCCATAACAAGAATCAAATCGCATTTTAAGTTCTTCTCTTGAGTTACGAGATTTACTTTTTTAAGAACTCCTGTTCTATTTCTTACTCTGGTATGACTCGCTCTACTTTGTTAGTTCTTAATCCTGTACGATTGCAAAAGATCTCACATGATAAAGTCATTAGGGAGTATAATTAAGAAACTAGAAAGGTGATCTATATCGACATACATGTTGAAAAGATAAGAATATCTAATAACGGATGATAAGCCCCTAATACGTGACTTAGTTAAGAGACAGCAAGAGAAGAACTTAAAATGCGATTTGATTTGGCCAAATTAAGAACCATGAGATGATAACAATGTATAATAAGATAATGAGAACTGAGAAAGCTATACTAATCAATAAAAGGAGACATAACATATGCAATTCACAGAACAAAGAAAGGAGATTAGTCGTGTAAGATTATGAAATATGAGAGGAGTTACACTAGTTATTAAGCTAATATACTTGCCTCCGGGCTCTTTCAAATGCGATTAGATCATCGGGAATAGGTCCAGCGCATGGTTCTTAATCCATTCTTATTAATACATATTTATGTTCTTACCTTGTGAAATTTGATCTCATATCTTTTCCAAATGTGCTATGATTGGAACTCCTCTCATATTTCATAATCTTACACGACTAATCTCCTTTCTTTGTTCTGTGAATTGCACTGTATGTTGTGTCTTCTTTTGTTGTTCATTGTATAAAGAAGACACAACATATGCATTTCAAAGAATTGGACGATTAGTCTTCTTCCTTTGTCATTATACAAGGTGTAATTGGTATCAGAGACAGGCTATACAATGAACAACAAAAGAAGACACAAGTTAGACTTGAACTGATTCTTGGTTCTTAATCTAGCATAATTAAATCACATTTTACGTTGATATCATGAGTTATTAGAACTTATTATGTTTCTACATGTACTTTGTTGAGAACTCCTTTCTTGTTTCTTAATCTTATGCGACTTGATCCCAGTTATTAGTATTTAATCTTGTACGATTTGTCCCCTTTCTTAGTTCTCAATATCGTACGAGTACAACTCCTTCCACTGTGATTAAGCACTATAAACTGTCTCTTATACACATCTAGATCTTAAGAACCATGAGTGATAACTATGCATAAAAGAACAAGAACCAAAATATAATATGATGGTTTTGAAGAAATGAATTTTTCAGTTCTTCCTCTTATACGATTAGATAATCTCTTAATTATAAATCTTTAATGAATACGACCCGCTCTTGGTTCCTTTTAAATCTAATACGATGACTTCTCCTTTATTAGTTCTCAATCTTGTTTGATTGTATCTCCTTTTGCGACTCACAATATATTACGATTAGTCGACTTTCTGAATTCTCAATATCTTACGATTACACTTCTTCCTTAGTTATTAAGCTAATATAGTTGCCTCCGGGCTCTTTCGAACGTCTAGATTGCGATTAGATCATTCATTTGATCTAAATCTTTTGTGCACATGTCCCACACATGGTTCTCAATCTAGTCTAACTAAGTCACGTATTAGGGCTTATCATCCGTTATTAGATATTCTTATCTTTTCAACATGTATGTCGATTAGATCACCTTTCTAGTTTCTTAATTATCTCCCTAATACTTTATCATGTGTTCTCCTTTTGCAATTCATACATAGAACAGTTAGTCAATTTCTTGGCTCTCAATATCGAACGATCGCAACTTCTTCCTTACTCGTAAAGAAAGTTTGATCGGCCTGATTTCTCTATTCTTTTGCAAATGCTATTAGATGATGTATTAGTTCGAAATCTTCAGGGAATTGGTCCAGCGCAAGGTTCTTAATCCATTCTTATTAATACATATTTATGTTCTTACCTTGTGAAATTTGATCTCATATCTTTTCCAAATGTGCTAGGATTGGAACTCCTCCCATATTTCATAATCTTACACGACTAATCTCCTTTCTGAGTTGTTCTGTGAATTGCATATGTTGTGTCTTCTTTTGTTGTTCATTGTATAGCTCGATTAGTCGCATTTCTTAGTTCTCCATATTGTACGATTATCACTTCTTCCTTTGTCATTATACAAGGTGTAATTGGCTTCAGAGAAATGTTCTTTTTCAAATATGGTTAGATAATCATCTTTTGTTCAAATTCTTTTTCAATTTGAACTGATTCTTGGTTCTTCTTAATCTAGCATAATTAAATCACATTTTACGTTGATATCAGGAGTTATTAGAACTTATTATGTTTCTACACGTACTTTGTTGACAACTCCTCCCTTGTTTCTTAATCTTATGCGACTTGATCCCAGTTATTAGTATTTAATCTTGTACGATTTGCCCCTTTCTTAGTTCTCAATATCGTAAGAGTACAACTCCTTCCACTGTGATTAAGCACGTATACTTGGCCTCATTTCTCACTTATTTCTTCAAAACCATCATATTATATTTTTTTTCTTATTCTTTTATGCATAGTTATCACTCATGGTTCTTAATTTGGCCAAATCAAATCTCATTTTATGTTCTTATCTTGAGTTACGAGATTTACTTTTATAAGAACTCCTGTTCTATTTCTTACTCTGGTATGACTCGCTCTACTTTGTTAGTTCTTAATCTGACGATTAGATCTCCTTTGTTTGTGTCATAATACAGCGATTAGACCTCTTTCTTTCTTCTCAATATCGTACTATTACAATTTCTTCCTTAATCATTGTGCGAGCATAATTAATAGTCCTCATTTCTCGGCTTCAAGGGAGGAGTTGTCAACAAAGTACGTGTAGAAACATAATAAGTTCTAATAACTCCTGATATCAACGTAAAATGTGATACTACTTCTCCTTTATTAGTTCTCAATCTCAGTTTGATTGTGTCTCCTTTTGCGACTCACAATATATTACGATTAGCCAATTTTCTCAGTTCTCATTATCTTATGATTACACTTGTTCCATCGTTATTAAGCTAATATAGTTTTCTCCGTTCTCGCTTTGAATACGATTAGATCATTCATTTTGATCTAAATCTTTTGTGCACAGGTCCTACACATGGTTCTCAATCTAGTCTAACTAAGTCACGTATTAGGGGCTTATCATCCGTTATTAGATATTCTTATCTTTTCAACATGTATGTCGATTAGATCACCTTTCTGGTTGCTTAGTTATCTCCCTAATATTTTATCATGTGTTCTCCATTTACGATTCATAAAATAGTTAGTCAAATCTTGGCTCTCAATATCGAACGATCTCTTATACACATCTAGATGTGTATAAGAGACAGATGTAAATCTAACCTTATGTGATCAAATGCTATTAGATGACGAACATAATTCTAAATCTAATAGGAATAAGGTCCAGCGCATTATCTTAGTTATTCTTATTAGAACATATTTATGTTCTTACCTTGTGAAATTTGATCTAATATCTTTCCCAAATATGCTATGATTGTAACTCCTCTCATATTTCATAATCTTACACGACTAATCTCCTTTCTTTACGTTGTTCTGTGAATTGCATATGTTATGTCTCCTTTTATTGTTCATTGTATAGCTTGATTAGTCGCATTTCTTAGTTCTCAATATTGTACGATTATCACATCTTCCTTTGTCATTATAAAAGGTGTAATTGGATTCATTTCTCAGAATTTTTTCACATAAGGTTAGATAATCATCTTTTGTTCAAAGTCTTTTTCAATTTGAACTGATTCTTGGTTCTTAATCTAGGATAATTAAATCACATTTTACGTTGTTATCATGAGTTGTTAGAACTTATTATGTTTCTAGATGTACTTTGTTGAGAACTCCTTTCTTGTTTCTTAATCTTATGCGACTTGATCCCAGTTATTAGTATTTAGTCTTGTACGATTTGTCCCCTTTCGTAGTTCTCAATATCGTACGAGTACAACTCCTTCCACTGTGATTAAGCACGTATACTTGGCCTCATTTCTCACTTATTTCTTCAAAACCATCATATTATATTTTAGTTCATATTCTTTTATACATACGATTAGATCTCCTTTACTGTGTCATAATATAGTACGATTAGACCCTTTCTTTCTTCTCAATATCGTACTATTACAATTTCTTCCTTAATCATTGTGCAGGCATAATTAATAGGCCTCATTTTTCAGTTCTTCCTCTTATACGATTAGATAATCTCTTAATTATAAATCTTTAATGAATACGACCCGCTCTTGGTTCCTTTTAAATCTGTATACGAGACTTCTCCTTTATAAGTTCTCAATCTTGTTTAAGAACTGAATCTCCTTATACACATCTAGTCTCTTATACACATCTAGATGTGTATAAGATTCTCAATATCTTACGATTACACTTCTTCCTTAGTTATTAAGCTAATATAGTGAGTTCTCTATTCTTTTGCAAATGCTATTAGATGATGTATTAGTTCGAAATCTTCAGGGAATTGGTCCACATAAAAGGTTCTTAATCCATTCTTATTAATACATATTTATGTTCTTACCTTGAGAAATTTGATCTCATATCTTTTCCAAATGTGCTAGGATTGGAACTCCTCCCATATTTCATAATCTTACGACTAAAGATCTCCTTTCTTTGTTCTGTGAATTGCATATGTTGTGTCTTCTTTTGTTGTTCATTGTATAGCTCGATTAGTCGCATTTCTTAGTTCTCCATATTGTACGATTATCACTTCTTCCTTTGTCATTATACAAGGTGTAATTGGCTTCATTTCTCAGTTCTTTTTCAAATATGGTTAGATAATCATCTTTTGTTCAAATTCTTTTTCAATTTGAACTGATTCTTGGTTCTTCTTAATCTAGCATAATTAAATCACATTTTACGTTGATATCAGGAGTTATTAGAACTTATTATGTTTCGACACGTACTTTGTTGACAACTCCTCCCTGTTTCTTAATCTTATGCGACTTGATCCAGTTATTAGTATTTAATCTTGTACGATTTGCCCTTTCTTAGTTCTCAATATCGTAAGAGTACAACTCCTTCCACCGTGATTAAGCACAGTGGAAGGAGTCATTTCTCACTATCTCTTCAAAACCATCATATTATATTTTTTTTCTTATTCTTTTATATGCATAGTTATCACTCATGGTTCTTAATTTGGCCAAATCAAATCTCATTTTATGTTCTTATCTTGAGTTACGAGATTTACTTTTATAAGAACTCCTGTTCTATTTCTTACTCTGGTATGACTCGCTCTACTTTGTTAGTTCTTAATCCTGCCATAGTTTTCTCCGTTCTCTTTTGAATACGATTAGATCATTTATTTGATCTAAATCTTTTGTGCACAGGTCCCACACACGGTTCTTAATCTAGTCTAACTAAGTCGGGTATTAGGGGCTTATCATCCGTTATTAGATATTCTTATCTTTTCAACATGTATGTCGATTAGATCACCTTTCTGGTTGCTTAGTTATCTCCCTAATATTTTATCATGTGTTCTCCATTTACGATTCATAGAATAGTTAGTCAATTTCTTGGCTCTCAATATCGAACGATCGCAACTTCTTCCTTACTCGTAAACCAAGTTTGATCGGCCTCATTTCTCAATTCTTTTGCAAATGCTATTAGATGACGTATTAGTTCTAAATCTTCAAGGAATAGGTCCAGCGCATGGTTCTTAGTCCATTCTTATTAAAACATATTTATGTTCTTACCTTGTGAAATTTGATCTAATATCTTTCCCAAATATGCTATGATTGTAACTCCTCTCATATTTCATAATACTTACACGACTAATCTCCTTTCTTTGTTCTGTGAATTGCATATGTTATGTCTCCTTTTATTGTTCATTGTATAGCTTGATTAGTCGCATTTCTTAGTTCTCAATATTGTACGATTATCACATCTTCCTTTGTCATTATAAAAGGTGTAATTGGCTTCATTTCTCAGAATTTTTTCACATAAGGTTAGATAATCATCTTTTGTTCAAAGTCTTTTTCAATTTGAACTGATTCTTGGTTCTTAATCTAGGATAATTAAATCACATTTTACGTTGTTATCATGAGTTGTTAGAACTTATTATGTTTCTAGATGTACTTTGTTGAGAACTCCTTTCTTGTTTCTTAATCTTATGCGACTTGATCCCAGTTATTAGTATTTAGTCTTGTACGATTTGTCCCCTTTCGTAGTTCTCAATATCGTACGAGAACAACTCCTTCCACTGTGATTAAGCACGTATACTTGGCCTCATTTCTCACTTATTTCTTCAAAACCATCATATTATGATATGTCGAATAGTTTGATTAAAGAATATTCTTTTATACATAGTTATCACTCATGGTTCTTAATTTGGCCAAATCAAATCGCATTTTAAGTTCTTCTCTTGAGTTACGAGATTTACTTTTTTAAGAACTCCTGTTCTATTTCTTAATCTGATATGACTCGATCTACTTTGTTGGTTCTTAATCCTGTACGATTAGATCTCCTTTACTGTGTCATAATATAGTACGATTAGACCCTTTCTTTCTTCTCAATATCGTACTATTACAATTTCTTCCTTAATCATTGTGCAGGCATAATTAATAGGCCTCATTTTCGCTTCTTTTCTTAAACTGAGAAATGAGGCCTATTAATTATGCCTGCACCTGTCTCTTATACACATCTGGTCTAATCGTACAATATTATGACACTCCTTTATTAGTTCTCAATCTTGTTTGATTGTATCTCCTTTTGCGACTCACAATATATTACGATTAGTCGACTTTCTGAATTCTCAATATCTTACGATTACACTTCTTCCTTAGGTTATTAAGCTAATATAGTTGCCTCCGGGCTCTTTCGAATGCGATTAATCATTCATTTGATCTAAATCTTTTGTGCACATGTCCCACACATGGTTCTCAATCTAGTCTAACTAAGTCACGTATTAGGGGCTTATCATCCGTTATTAGATATTCTTATCTTTTCAACATGTATGTCGATTAGATCACCTTTCTAGTTTCTTAATTATCTCCCTAATATTTTATCATGTGTTCTCCTTTTGCGATTCATACATAGAACAGTTAGTCAATTTCTTGGCTCTCAATATCGAACGATCGCAACTTCTTCCTTACTCGTAAAGAAAGTTTGATCGGCCTGATTTCTCTATTCTTTTGCAAATGCTATTAGATGATGTATTAGTTCGAAATCTTCAGGGAATTGGTCCAGCGCAAGGTTCTTAATCCATTCTTATTAATACATATTTATGTTCTTACCTTGTGAAATTTGATCTCATATCTTTTCCAAATGTGCTAGGATTGGAACTCCTCCCTATAATATTTCATAATCTTACACGACTAATCTCCTTTCTTTGTTCTGTGAATTGCATATGTTGTGTCTTCTTTTGTTGTTCATTGTATAGCTCGATTAGTCGCATTTCTTAGTTCTCATATTGTACGATTATCACTTCTTCCTTTGTCATTAGAGATGGTGTAATTGTAGAAACATAGTTCTTTTTCAAATATGGTTAGATAATCATCTTTTGTTCAAATTCTTTTTCAATTTGAACTGATTCTTGGTTCTTCTTAATCTAGCATAATTAAATCACATTTTACGTTGATATCAGGAGTTATTAGAACTTATTATGTTTCTACACGTACTTTGTTGACAACTCCTCCCTTGTTTCTTAATCTTATGCGACTTGATCCCAGTTATTAGTATTTAATCTTGTACGATTTGCCCCTTTCTTAGTTCTCAATATCGTAAGAGTACAACTCCTTCCACTGTGATTAAGCACGTATACTTGGCCTCATTTCTCACTTATTTCTTCAAAACCATCATCATATTATATTTTTTTTCTTATTCTTTTATGCATAGTTATCACTCATGGTTCTTAATTTGGCCAAATCAAATCTCATTTTATGTTCTTATCTTGAGTTACGAGATTTACTTTTATAAGAACTCCTGTTCTATTTCTTACTCTGGTATGACTCGCTCTACTTTGTTAGTTCTTAATCCTGTACGATTAGATCTCCTTTGCTGTGTCATAATACAGTACGATTAGAAGAAGATCTTCTCAATATCGTACTATTACAATTTCTTCCTTAATCATTGTGCAGGCTTAATTAATAGGCCTCATTTCTCAGTTCTTCTTCTTATACGATTATATAATCTCTTAATTATAAATCTTTAATGAATATGACCCGCTCTTGGTTCTTTTTAAATCTAATACGACTACTTCTCCTTTATTAGTTCTCAATCTTGTTTGATTGTGTCTCCTTTTGCGACTCACAATATATTACGATTAGCCAATTTTCTCAGTTCTCATTATCTTATGATATAAGATACACTTGTTCCATCGTTATTAAGCTAATATAGTTTTCTCCGTTCTCTTTTGAATACGATTAGATCATTTATTTGATCTAAATCTTTTGTGCACAGGTCCCACACATGGTTCTTAATCTAGTCTAACTAAGTCGGGTATTAGGGGCTTATAATCCGTTATTAGATATTCACAATGATTGAGGAAGAAATTGAAAAGTATAAGAATTGAGAATAATCGTATTCAAATAATATTTTATCATGTGTTCTCCATTTACGATTCATAGAATAGTTAGTCAATTTCTTGGCTCTCAATATCGAACGATCGCAACTTCTTCCTTACTCGTAAACCAAGTTTGATCGGCCTCATTTCTCAATTCTTTTGCAAATGCTATTAGATGACGTATTAGTTCTAAATCTTCAAGGAATAGGTCCAGCGCATGGTTCTTAATAATAAGTGATTAAAACAGGCCAATATACTTACTTAATCAAAGTGGAAGGAAGTGTACTCTTATGATATTGATTGAATCTCTAATAAGACATTGGATGCCCTGTCTCTTATAAGAGACCAAGAAAGGAGAAGATTTCTGAATTGCCTATGTCTTATACACATTTTATTGTTCATTGTATAGCTTGATTAGTCGCATTTCTTAGTTCTCAATATTGTACGATTAGATGTCTTCCTTTGTCATTATAAAAGGTGTAATTGGCTTCATTTCTCAGAATTTTTTCACATAACATCTAGAGATCATCTTTTGTTCAAAGTCTTTGTAATTTGAACAGATTAGAGGTTCATAATCTAGATAATTAAATCACATTTTACATTGTTATCATCCCATGCTTCACCTAAGCTAGATGTGTATAAGATACAGAGTTTAAGAACACAAGAAAGGAGTTCTCAATCTTATGCGACTTGATCCTTATTAGTATTTAATCTTGTACGATTTGTCCCCTTTCGTAGTTCTCAATATCGTACGAGTACAACTCCTTCCACTGTGATTAAGCACGTATACTTGGCCTCATTTCTCACTTATTGGCCTTTCTTCAAAACCATCATATTATATTTTAGTTCATATTCTTTTATACATAGTTATCACTCATGGTTCTTAATTTGGCCAAATCAAATCGCATTTTAAGTTCTTCTCTTGAGTTATGAGATGGAAGATTACACTTCTTCCTTAGTTATTAAGCTACTATATTTGCCTAATAACTAAGATCGAATGTAATCGTAAGATCATTCATTTGATACAAATCTAATAGATGTGCAAAAGTCCCAACATGGTTCTCAATCTAGTTAAGAACATCGGAGGCAACTATATTAGCTCTGTCTCTTATACATTCTTATCTTTTCAACATGTATGTCGATTAGATCAGCTTTCTAGTTTCTTAATTATCTCCCTAATATTTTATCATGTGTTCTCCTTTGCGATTCATACATAGAACAGTTAGTCAATTTAATCAAGCTATACAATCGAACAATAAAAGCTTCTCTTATACACGTCTAGAAAGTATAAGAGACAGTCTCATTATGCTAGATTACAGTTCCAATTAGATGATGTATTAAGAAAAAATCTGAGAGGAATAGGTCCAATCTAAGGTTCTTAATCCATTCTTATTAAAACATATTTAAATTCTTACCTTGTGAAATTTGATCTCATATCTTTTCCAAATGTGCTCAGGAGTGGAACTCCTCCCATATTTCATAATCTAACGACTAAAAGAATTTGAACAAAAGATGATTATCTAACCATATTTGAAAAAGAACTGAGAAATGAAGCCAATTACACCTTGTATAATGACAAAGGAATTAGTCGCATTTCTTAGTTCTCCATATTGTACGATTAACACTAATTCACTTTGTCATTATACAAGGTGTAATTGGCTTCATTTCTCAGTTCTTTTTCAAATATGGTTAGATAATCATCTTTTGTTCAAATTCTTTTTCAATTTGAACTGATTCTTGGTTCTTCTTAATCTAGCATAATTAAATCACATTTTACGTTGATATCAGGAGTTATTAGAACTTATTATGTTTCTACACGTACTTTGTTGACAACTCCTCCCTTGTTTCTTAATCTTATGCGACTTGATAAGAGACATTAGTATTTAATCTTGTACGATTTGCCCCTTTCTTAGTTCTCAATATCGTAAGAGTACAACTCCTTCCACTGTGATTAAGCACGATACTTGGCCTCATTTCTCACTTATTTATATAATCGTCATATTAGATTTTTTTTCTTATTCTTTTATGCATAGTTATCACTCATGGTTCTTAATTTGGCCAAATCAAATCTCATTTTATGTTCTTATCTTGAGTTACGAGATTTACTTTTATAAGAACTCCTGTTCTATTTCTTACTCTGGTATGACTCGCTCTACTTTGTTAGTTCTTAATCCTGTACGATTAGATAATCGTACGGATGATAAGAACTAATACAGTAGATTATACCCTTTCTTTCTTCTCAATATCGTACTATTACAATTTCTTCCTTAATCATTGTGCAGGCTTAATTAATAGGCCTCATTTCTCAGTTCTTCTTCTTATACGATTATATAATCTCTTAATTATAAATCTTTAATGAATATGACCCGCTCTTGGTTCTTTTTAAATCTAATACGATGTTCTCCTTTATTAGTTCTCAATCTTGTATGAAATGTGTCTCCTTATAGAGTAGCTAGATATATTACGATTAGCCAATAGAGACAGGAATTAAAAAGAACCAAGAGCTACTATAGTGTCCTCCGTTCTCTCTTGAATACGATTAGATCATTCATTTGATCTAAATCTTTTGTGCACAGGTCCCACACATGGTTCTCAATCTAGTCTAACTAAGTCACGTATTAGGGGCTTATCATCCGTTATTAGATATTCTTATCTTTTCAACATGTATGTCGATTAGATCACCTTTCTGGTTGCTTAGTTATCTCCCTAATATTTTATCATGTGTTCTCCATTTACGATTCATAGAATAGTTAGTCAATTTCTTGGCTCTCAATATCGAACGATCGCAACTTCTTCCTTACTCGTAAACCAAGTTTGATCGGCCTCATTTCTCAATTCTTTTGCAAATGCTATTAGATGATGTATTAGTTCTAAATCTTCAAGGAATAGGTCCAGCGCATGGTTCTTAATCCATTCTTATTAAAACATATTTATGTTCTTACCTTGTGAAATTTGATCTCATATCTTTTCCAAATGTGCATTTTTCAAATAAGGTTAGATAATCATCTTTTGTTCAAAGTCTTTTTCAATTTGAACTGATTCTTGGTTCTTAATCTAGCATAATTAAATCACATTTTACGTTGTTATCATGAGTTATTAGAACTTATTATGTTTCTAGATGTACTTTGTTGAGAACTCCTTTCTTGTTTCTTAATCTTATGCGACTTGATCCCGGTTATTAGTATTTAATCTTGTACGATTTGTCCCCTTTCTTAGTTCTCGATATCGTACAGTACAACTCCTTCCACCGTGATTAAGCACGTATACTTGGCCTCATTTCTCAGATGTGTATAATCGCATTAGATTAAGAAATAGAACGGGAGTTTTAAAAAAGTAAATCTCGTAACATACAAGATCTAACTTTTTTAAGAACTCCCGTTCTATTTCTTAATCTGATATGACTCGATCTACTTTGTTAGTTCTTAATCCTGTGCGATTAGATCTCCTTTATCTGTGTCATAATATAGTACGATTAGACCTTTCTTTCTTCTCAATATCGTACTATTACAATTTCTTCCTTAATCATTGTGCGCATAATTAATAGGCCTCATTTTTCAGTTCTTCTCTTATACGATTAGATAATCTCTTAATTATAAATCTTTAATGAATACGAATTCATTTCTTGGTTCCTTTTAAATCTAATACACGACTTCTCCTTTATTAGTTCTCAATCTTGTTTAATTGTATCTCCTTTTGCGACTCACAATATATTACGATTAGTCGACTTTCTGAATTCTCTAATATCTTACGATTACACTTCTTCCTTAGTTATTAAGCTAATATAGTTGCCTCCGGGCTCTTTCGAATGCGATTAGATCATTCATTTGATCTAAATCTTTTGTGCACATGTCCCACACATGGTTCTCAATCTAGTCTAACTAAGTCACGTATTAGGGGCTTATCATCCGTTATTAGATATTCTTATCTTTTCAACATGTATGTCGATTAGATCACCTTTCTAGATGTGTATAAGAGACATATATTTTGATCATGTGTTCTCCTTTGCGATTCATACATAGAACAGTTAGTCAATTTCTTGGCTCAATATCGAACGATCGCAACTTTCCTTACTCGAAGCAAGTTTGATCGGCCTCATTTTCTATTCTTTTGCAAATGCTATTAGATGATGTATTAGTTCTAAATCTTCAGCGCCATGGTTCTTAATCCATTCTTATTAATACATATTTATGTTCTTACCTTGTGAAATTTGATCTCATATCTTTTCCAAATGTGCTAGGATTGGAACTCCTCCCATATTTCATAATCTTACACGACTAATCTCCTTTCTTTGTTCTGTGAATTGCATATGTTGTGTCTTCTTTTGTTGTTCATTGTATAGCTCGATTAGTCGCATTTCTTAGTTCTCCATATTGTACGATTATCACTTCTTCCTTTGTCATTATACAAGGTGTAATTGGCTTCATTTCTCAGTTCTTTTTCAAATATGGTTAGATAATCATCTTTTGTTCAAATTCTTTTTCAATTTGAACTGATTCTTGGTTCTTCTTAATCTAGCATAATTAAATCACATTTTACGTTGATATCAGGAGTTATTAGAACTTATTATGAGACAGAAGTACATGTTGTTGAGAACTCCTCTTGTTTCTTAATCTTATGCGACTTGATCCCATTATTAGTATTTAATCTTGTACGATTTGTCCCCTTTCTTAGTTCTCAATATCGTAAGAGTACAACTCCTTCCACTCGTGATTAAGCACGATACTTGGCCTCATTGACAAAGGAAGAAGTGTTAATCGTACAATATGGAGAACTAAGAAATGCGACTATGCATAGTTATCACTCATGGTTCTTAATTTGGCCAAATCAAATCGCATTTTATGTTCTTATCTTGAGTTACGAGATTTACTTTTATAAGAACTCCTGTTCTATTTCTTACTCTGGTATGACTCGCTCTACTTTGTTAGTTCTTAATCCCTGACGATTAGATCTCCTTTGTCATGTCATAATATAGACGATTAGACCCTTTCTTTCTTCTCAATATCGTACTATTACAATTTCTTCCTTAATCATTGTGCATAATTAATAGGCCTCATTTCGCTTCTTCTTATACGATTGGATAATCTCTTAATTAAAAATCTTTAATGAATACGATAAGCTCTTGGATCTTTTTAAATCTAATACCTAACTTCTCATTTATTAGTTCTCAATCTTGTTTGATTGTATCTCCTTTTGCGACTCACAATATATTACGATTAGTCGACTTTCTTAGTTTTTCAATATCTTACGATTACACTTATTCCTAAGTTATTAAGCTAATATAGTTGCCTTTGTGCTCTTTCGAATGCGATTAGATCATAAATTTGATCTAGCTGTTTTGTGAACAGGTCCAACACATGGTTCTCAATCTGTCTAACTAAGTCACGTATTAGGGGCTTAACTAATCCGTTATTAGATATTCTTATATTTCAACATGTATGTCGATTAGATCACCTTTCTAGTTTCTTAATTATCTTCCTAATATTATAAGATGTGTTCTCCTTTTGCGATTCATAACATAGAATAGTTAGTCAATTTCTTGGCTCTCAATATCGAATGATCGCAACTATGCATAAAAGAATAAGAACTAAGTTTGATAATCCTACATTTCTCTATTCTTTTGCAAATGCTATTAGATGATGTATTAGTTCTAAATCTTCAAGGAATAGGTCCAGCCGCATGGTTCTTAATCCATTCTTATTAAAACATATTTATGTTCTTACCTTGTGAAATTTGATCTCATATCTTTTATCCAAATGTGCTATGATTGGAACTCCTCTCATATTTCATAATCTTACACGACTAATCTCCATTAGATGTTCTGTAAATTGCATATGTTATGTCTCCTTTTAAAGTTCAGAGTATAGCTTGATCAGCCAAGCTGAAGGAGTTGTCTAACTATCGTACGATATGAGATCACATCTTCCTTTGTCATTATACAAGGTGTAATTGGCTTCATTTTCTCAGTTCTTTTCCAGATAAGATATTGATAACTCATCTTTTGTAATCAAGATGTCTTTTTCAATTTGAACTGATTCTTGGTTATTAATCGTACATAATTAAATCACATTTTACGTTGTTATTATGAGTTATTAGAACTTATTATGTTTCTAGATGTACTTTGTTGAGAACTCCTTTCTTGTTTCTTAATCTTATGCGACTTGATCCCAGTTATTAGTATTTAATCTTGTACGATTTGTCCCCTTTCTTAGTTCTCAATATCGTACGAGTACAACTCCTTCCACTGTGATTAAGCACGTATACTTGGCCTCATATAGAGACATTTCTCACTTATACAGATCAAAACCATCATATTATATTTTAGTTCTTATTCTTTTATGCATAGTTATCACTCATGGTTCTTAATTTGGCCAAATCAAATCTCATTTTATGTCCTTATCTTGAGTTTCGAGATTTACTTTTATAAGAACTCCTGTTCTATTTCTTAATCTGATATGACTCGATCGACTTTGTTAGTTCTTAATCATATACGATTAGATCTCCTTTACTGTGTCATAATATAGTACGATTAGACACTTTCTTTCTCTCAATATCTACTATTACAATTTCTTCCTTAATCATTGTGCAGGCATAATTAATAGTCCTCATTTCTCAGTTCTTTTTCTTATACGATTAGATAATCTCTTAATCATAAATCTTTAATGATTAAGACCGCTTCTTGGTTCAAACAAGATTAAGACGACTGGTACTCGTATTAGATATTGAGAACTAAGAAAGCTGTCTCCTTTTGCAAGATCACAATATATTACGATTAGTCGACTTTCTTAGTACTTTTCAATATCTTACGATTACACTTCTTCCTTAGTTATTAAGCTAATATAGTTGCCTCCGTGCTCTTTCGAATGCGATTAGATCATTCATTTGATCAAAATCTTTTGTGCACAAGTCCCACACATGGTTCTCAATCTAGTCTAACTAAGTAACGTAATAGGGGCTTATCATCCGTTATTAGATATTCTTATCTTTCCAACATGTATGTCGATTAGATCACCTCTCTAGTTTCCTAATTATCTCCCTAATATTTTATCATGTGAACCTTTTGCAATTCATAACACAGAAGAGTTAGTCAATTTCTTGGCTCTCAATATCGAACGATCGCAACTTCTTCCTTACTCGTAAACCAAGTTTGATCGGCCTCATTTCTCAATTCTTTTGCAAATGCTATTAGATGACGTATTAGTTCTAAATCTTCAAGGAATAGGTCTAGCGCATGGTTCTTAGTCCATTCTTATTAAAACATATTTATGTTCTTACACTTGTGAAATTTGATCTTAATATCTTTCCCAAATATGCTATGATTGTAACTCCTCTCATATTTCATAATCTTACACGACTAATCTCCTTTCTTTGTTCTGTGAATTGCATATGTTATGTCTCCTTTTATTGTTCATTGTATAGCTTGATTAGTCGCATTTCTTAGTTCTCAATATTGTACGATTATCACATCTTCCTTTGTCATTATAAAAGGTGTAATTGGCTTCATTTTCTCAGAATTTTTTCACATAAGGTTAGATAATCATCTTTTGTTCAAAGTCTTCAAAATTCGAACCGATATTGAGAACTAAGAAATGCGATTAAATCAAGCTTTTAATGAACATCAAAAGTTGTTAGAACTTATTATGTTTCTAGATGTACTTTGTTGAGAACTCCTTTCTTGTTTCTTAATCTTATGCGACTTGATCCCAGTTATTAGTATTTAATCTTGTACGATTTGTCCCCTTTCGTAGTTCTCAATATATACGAGTACAACTCCTTCCAATGTGATTAAGCCAAGCTATAACGTATACTTGGCCTCATTTCTCACTTATTTCTTCAAAACCATCATATTATATTTTAGTTCTTATTCTTTTATGCATAGTTATCACTCATGGTTCTTAATTTGGCCCAAGAAAATCTCATTTTATGTTCTTATCTTGAGTTACGAGATTTACTTTTGTAAGAACTCCTGTTCTATTTCTTAATCTGATATGACTCGATCTACTTTGTTAGTTCTTAATCCTGTGCGATTAGATCTCCTTTTTATCGTGTCATAATATAGTACGATTAGACCTTTCTTTCTTCTTAATATCCTCCTATTACAATTTCTTCCTTAATCATTGTGCAATCATAATTAATAGTTCTTTTTCTTATACGATTAGATAATCACTTAATACGACCCGCTTTTGGTGCTTTTGAAATCTAATATGACTACTTCTCTTTTATTAGTTCTCAATCTTGTTTGATTGTATCTCCTTTTGCGACTCACAATATATTACGATTAGTCGACTTTCTTAGTTCTCAAGAATGGATTAAGAAACAGAAGGTAATTGTCTGTTAAATGCCTTGATCATGTTTCTTCCGTGATCTCTAATTACTAAACCGCCACCAGCCGCCAACCCTGGATTTCCTTTTGATCCCCATCAACGTTGAGTTTTGTGCTGCCTTTCGGAGGCGGAATCCACTTGATTGCCAATGCTCTCCTCGGCTGCGTGATGAGTATTTGACGGCAAATAAAATGAGAAAAAAAGGTGTCATCAGCTGGTCCAGTCCTATGAAATGGTCGAATGGTAGAGATGCTTCGCAATTGGGAGCATATGTGAGTAATGATGTGTTGAGGCATTGTGAAATGGCCTTCAAAGATTGGCATATTACGTGCTTTCCATATGAACCAAAGATACCAAAGATGGCATAAGCTTCCAGAAAGCGACAAGGGTTTTGGGGAGGTCATGCCACCACCCATCCTCCACAATACTAGATAAACTCAATTCTTGCTGTCTCTTATACACATCTAGATGTGTATAAGAGACAGAGATAGCCAAAGAGACTCTCAAAGTTGATTATTATGTCGCCAAGAACACATGATAAAATATTAGGGAGATAAGTAGCTTAGCTTGTGGTCTAATCCCATATCATTTTCCGATAAGAGCATGGAAGGATGTGAGGGGAGAATGGGTGAGATTGAAAATTTACCATTTGTTGAGAGAGTCCACACTAGCTCGTCTGGTTCATTAGATATCTGGATAGCACTTCCATGAAGGTGTGATTTAATTATGCTAGCTCTTGAAGTGAATAATGCTCATTCAAACACGAAAGATTCCAACCATTTGGCCCATACCTCAATAGTGAGGTTTGGCTCTGACACTTAGGTGACTTCATTAAATAAGGTCCTGTGGGATGCCATGTATCAAACCCTTTCTTTCTTTCTTAATATCGTACTATTACAATTTCTTCCTTAATCATTGTTCGCATAATTAATAGGCCTTATCTCGCTTCTTTTTCTTATACGATTAGATAATCTCTTAATTATTAATCTTTAATGAATACGACCCATTGGTTCTTTTAAATCTAATACGACTACATCTCCTTTATTAGTTCTCAATCTTGTTTGATTGTATCTCCTTTGCGACTCACAATATACTACGATTAGTCGACTTTCTCGCTTCAATATCTTACGATTACACTTGTTCCTTAGTTATTAAGCTAATATAGTTTCCTCCGTTCTCTTTCGAATGCGATTAGATCATTCATTTGATCTAAATCTTTTGTGCACAGGTCCCGCACACTTTTCTCAATCTAGTCTAACAAAGTCACCTATTAGGGGCTTATCATCCGTTATTAGATATTCTTATCTTTTCAACATGTATGTCGATTAGATCACCTTTCTGGTTGCTTAGTTATCTCCCTAATATTTTATCATGTGTTCTCCATTTACGATTCATAGAATAGTTAGTCAATTTCTTGGCTCTCAATATCGAACGATCGCAACTTCTTCCTTACTCGTAAACCAAGTTTGATCGGCCTCATTAATCTCAATTCTTTTGCAAATGCTATTAGATGACGTATTAGTTCTAAATCTTCAAGGAATAGGTCCAGCGCATGGTTCTTAGTCCATTCTTATTAAAACATATTTATGTTCTTACCTTGTGAAATTTGATCTAATATCTTTTCAAAATGTGCTATGATTGTAACTCCTCTCATATTTCATAATCTTACACGACTAATCTCCTTTCTTTGTTCTGTGAATTGCATATGTTATGTCACCTTTTGTTGTTCAAGAGATAGCTCGATTCGTCACATTTCTTAGTTCTAAGAATTGTACGATAATCACTTCTTCCTGTGTCATTATACAATATGAGAGGAGCTTCAATCCTCAGTTCTTATACACACTAGATGTTAGATAATCATCTTCTGTTCAAAGTCTTTTTCAATTTGAAATGATTCTTGGTTCTTCTAATCTAGCATAATTAAATCACATTTTACGTTGTTATCATGAGTTATTAGAACTTATTATGTTTCTACATGTACTTTGTTTTTGAACTCCTTTCTTTTTCTTATTCTTATGCGACTTGATCCTAAATTTATTAGTATTTAATTTGTACGATTTGTCCCCTTTCTTAGTTTTCAATATCGCACAGTACAACTCCTTCCACCGTGATTAAACACGCTACTTGGCCTCGTTCTCACTTATTTCTTCAAAACCATCATATTATATTTTCCAAGGCAATTTATTTATGCTTAGTTATCACTCATGGTTCTTAATTTGGCCAAAACAAATCGCATTTTAAGTTCTTAGCCTGAGTTACGAGATTTACTTTCATAAGAACTCCTGTTCTATTTCTTAATCTGATATGACTTGATCTACTTTGTTAGTTCTTAATTCTAGTACGATTAGATCTCCTTTACTGTGTCATAATACAGTACGATTAGACTCTTTCTTTCTTCTTAATATCGTACTATTACAATTTCTTCCTTAATCATTATTCAGGCAAAATTAATAGGCCTCATTTCTCAGTTCTTATTTTTATACGATTAGATGGATAATCTCTTCATTATAAATCTTTAATAAATAGGACCCGCTCTTGGTTCTTTTTAAATCTAATACGACTACTTCTCCTTTATTAGTTCTCAATCTTGTTTGATTGTGTCTCCTTTTGCGACTCACAATATATTACGATTAGTCGACTTTCTCAGTTCTCATTATCTTACCATTACACTTGTTCCTTAGTTATTAAGCTAATATAGTTTACTCCGTTCTCTTTTCAATGCGATTAGATCATTCATTTGATCTAAATCTTTGTGCAATGTGTCCCACACATGGTTCTCAATCTAGTCTAACTAAGTCACAATAGGAGGGCTTATCACTGAGAATTAGATATTCTTATATTTTCAACATGTATGTCGATTAGATCACCTTTCCAGTTTCTTAATTATCTCACCTAATATTTTATCATGTGTTCCCCTTTTGCGATTCATAACATAGAACAGTTAGTCAATTTCTTGGCTCTCAATATCGAACGATAGTAACTTCTTCCTTACTCAAAGCGAGAGCATTGGCCTGTCTCTTATACACATCTAGATGTGTATAAGAGACAGATTAAGAACCACGCACATCTAGATGTGTATAAGAGACAGCATAATAAGTTCTAATAACTGAAGATAACATCGGCCCATCTGATCCACAATACCTGCTAGATACACATCTCCCCTCACATATTTCATAATTAATCAATCGGAAAGAGTAATCTCCTTTCTTATGAGTTCTCAAGAATGTGTATATGTAGAAACATAATAAGTTCTGTCTAGCTCGATGAGTAAGTACATGTAGAAACATAATATTGTTCGATTAACACTTCTTCCTTTGTCATTATACAAGGTGTAATTGGCTTCATTTCTCAGTTCTTTTTCAAATAAGGTTAGATAATCATCTTTTGTTCAAAGTCTTTTTCAATTTGAACTGATTCTTGGTTCTTCTTAATCTAGCATAATTAAATCACATTTTACGTTGTTATCATGAGTTATTAGAACTTATTATGTTTCTACTAAAGAAAGATATGTACTTTCTTGAGAACTCCTTTCTTGTTTCTTAATCTTATGCGACTTGATCCCAGCTGTTAGTATTTAATCTTGTACAATTTGTCCCCTTTTTCTTAGTTTTCAATATCGTACGAGTACAACTCCTTCCACTGTGATTAAGCACGTTTACTTGGCCTCATTTCTCACTTATTTCTTAAGAACCATCATATTATATTTTAGTTCTTATTCATTTATGCAAAGTTATCAATCATGGTTCTTAATTTGGCCAAATCAAATCGCATTTTAAGTTCTTATCTTGAGTTACGAGATTTACTTTGACAAGAACTCCTGTTCTATTTCTTAATCTGATATGACTCGATCGACTTTGTTAGTTCTTAATCCTGTACGATTAGATCTCCTTTACTGTGTTATAATACAGTACAATTAGACTAATCGCTGTCTCTTATACACATCTAGATGTGTATAAGAGACAGTGCCTGCACAAAAGCATGCATAATTAATAGGCTACATTTCTGCTCCGGGCAGTAAGTGTAAGAGACAATTGCTGGAAATTCAAATTTCAAATTCCACAATTCAAGGGATTGAAAAAATAACCTTGGATAAGCTAACTGATTCAAATATACAGAGTGAGTCAAACATCCAATACCAACAAATCCCCCACTTTTTTCGAATGTTCAAATTTCAAAACCAGCAATAAGGATGATCTTACCTCACACATGCGAGAATCATGGAAGAGCCCGGTTACCTTCGATAATGAAATCCTCATGGCTCAAGCACCCCTCGCGAGTATAAGTAAGTCGATTGAACCTCAAGAAAAGGACCATCAGCTTCTTCATGTTTCTGTTTCACAGAAAAACGTCCAACAACCATGCATGGCCTCTTTCATTTACGCCAAATGCACCAACCATGAGAGGAGAAGGTTGTGGAGTGAGCTTCGAGATCTTTACCAATCTACCACCCCATGGATTTTGTGGGAGGTGACTTTAATGTCATTGCCTCGTCAGATGAATGCAAAGGGGTTTCAACACTAGATTTGGATGCAATGCATGAGTTTAATGATTGCCTGCGAGAGTTGTCTCTTATGGACATTAGATTTTCCAAGGCTGCAATTCGCAAGACGGGGATTTCCCTTGGCCACACTATTTGGAAAAGGCTGGATAGATATGTTTGCAATAATGCTTTCTTGTGAACTTTCCATAACATTGCAAAGTGGAACATCCGTCCAAAACTTGCTTCGACCACTCTCCACTTCTCTTCTCTCGTCTCTTCCTTAATGAGCTTCTCAGTCTTTAATATTTCGCTTCTTAAACATGTGACTTTACACCACAATTTCGTGTAGTAGATGTAAACCTGAATCTTCCTTGTGCTGGTCAGTCCCTCTTATCCTAGCTACAAAGCCAAGACGACCAAAGCGAATTAAGAATTGGAATCATACATCTTGGAAACATCTTAGCCTTGTCAAAGAAGTGCACTAAAGGTGGAAGAATACGAGGAAAATTTCAATCATCCTAACCAAAGCACCTAAATTGTTCTATCCATGTCAAGCTCTCTATACAAAGTGCCTAGCAAAGGAAGATGGATATTGAAGCAAAAGGCTGGTCTCTGGCTGCCAAAGAAGGACCTGCACACTCACTTCTTCCACCTTCACTTAAGGCTAATAGCAAAGGTAGCACATCTCTAAAATTAAGGTCAATGGTGCGTGACAGATAATATTGTGGATATAGAATCGGAAGGGATCAACTTCTTTCAACCGATAAATGATGTTGCTGATCAATCTCTACTAGCCAACATTCCCGATGATTTCAAAGAGGATAACAACATCTTATTGGCCAAACATACTCTAGATGAAGTAAAGCAAGCCACATTCTTGAATCCAGAAGACGAGCAGTGATAGATGGTTACATGGAACCTTTCTTCACATGTTGCTTAATAAAGACTTACACGCTTGTAAGTGCTCTTATACACAGTCTTTTACATGTGTCTTAAGGACTGTCTCTTAGTACACTTATAGATGTTAGATGGTCATTTTACTTGGTTGACAAAGAACTTTAATGATGTGAAGATGATTGCAATACTTTTCAACAAATATGTGCACAAAGTCAAGAAGAACCGACTAGCTCTATATGGCCTAAAATTATCGAGCTAAGGCTTGCTTACGGAAAGTAAGTAGATATTACGGATAACATTTATTCTTGCTCAAGAAATGGTGGATTATATGGATAGGAAAACACGAGGAGGAAACCTCAAGAACATAAATATGTTTTAATAAGAATGGATTAAGAACCATGTGCTGGACCTATTCCTTGAAGATTTAGAACTAATACATCATCGAATAGCATTTGCAAAAGAATAGAGAAATGAGGCCTCAAACTTGCTTTACGAGATGAAGAAGTTGCGATCGTTCGATATTGAGAGCCAAGAAATTGACTAACTGTCATGAATCGTAAAGGAGAACACATGATAAAATATTAGGGAGATAATTAAGAAACTAGAAAGGTGATCTAATCGACATACATGTTGAAAAGATAAGAATATCTAATAACGGATGATAAGCCCCTAATACGTGACGTATTAGTTAGACTAGATTGAGAACAATGTGGACCAAAAAAAGATTTAGATAAATGAATGATTAGATCTGTCTCTTATACACATCTAGATGTGTATAAGAGACAGGTTAGTAATTTCGTGGCTCTCAAGATATTGAGAACTAAGAAAGTCGACTAATCGTAATATATTGTGTTTAAAATGAGATACAACAATCAAACAAGATTGAGAACTAATAAAGGAGAAGTAGTCGTATTAGATTTAAAGAACCAAGAGCGGTCGTATCATTAAAGATTTATAATTAAGAGATTATCTAATCGTAAGAAAAGAATCGAGAAATGAGGCCTACACATCTAGATGTGTATAAGAGACAGAGTTTGGACCGGTATTCGACTTGACCCCAGTTACTGTCTCTTATACACATATTATGACACAAAGAAAGGAGATCTAATCGCACAGATTAAGAACTAAAAGTAGATCGAGTCATATCGATAAGAAATAGAACAGAGCTTATAAAAGTAATCGTAACTCAAGATAAGAACTAAAATGCATTTGATTTGGCCAAACACATCTAGATGTGTATAAGAGACAGGTTCTAGAATCCTGTACTAAAATATAATATGATGGTTTGAAGAAATAAGTGAGAAATGAGGCTATATACGGCTTAATCAAGGAAGGAGTTGTACTGCATTTATATTGAGAACTAAGAGAGGGACAAAACGCATAAGATTAAATACTAATGACCGGGATCAAGTCGCATAGGATTAAGAAACATGAAAGGAGTTCTCAACAAAGTAATGTAGAAACATAATAAGTTCTAATAACTCATGATAACAACGTAAAATGTGATTTAATTATGCTAGATTAAGAACCAAGAATCAGTTCAAATTGAAAAAGAGTTTGAACAAAAGATGATTATCTAACCTTATTTGAAAAAGAATTGAGAAATGAAGCCAATTACACTTTGTATAATGACAAAGGAAGAAGTGATAATCGCTCTTCTGCGATTCATATCATAGAACAGTTAGTCAACATCTCATATTGTAATGTCGAACAATCGCATTCTTGTTTACTTACGATCTACAAGTTTGATCTGTATATTATACACATCTAGATGTACACATCTATTATCAATCTATTGTTTGATTGTATCTCATTTTGCGACTGTCTCTTATCGTATAAGAAAAAGAACTGAAATGAGGCCTATTAATTATGCCCGCACAATGATTAAGGAACATAGAACAGTTAGTCAATTTCTTGGCTTTCAATATCGAACATACACAAAGAAGAGATCTAATCGTACTGGATTAAGAATAAAAACATTCGAATATCGATTAAGAAATAGAACAGAGTTCTTATAAAAGTAAATCTCGTAACTCAAGATAAGAACTTAAAATGCGATTTGATTTGGCCAAATTAAGAACCATGAGTGATAACTATGCAAAAAGAATAAGAACTAAAATATAATATGATGGTTTTGAAGAAATAAGTGAGAAATGAGGCCAAGTATACGTGCTTAATCACAAGAAGGAGTTGTACTGCATTTATATTGAGAACTAAGAAAGGTGACAAATCGACAAGATTAAATACTAATAATCGGATCAAGTCGCATAAGATTAAGAAACAAGAAAGGAGTTCTCAACAAAGTACATGTAGAAACATAATAAGTTCTAATAACTCATGATAACAACGTAAAATGTGATTTAATTATGCTAGATTAAGAACCAAGAATCACCAAATTGAAAAGAGTTTGAACAAAAGATGATTATCTAACCTTATTTGAAAAAGAATCGAGAAATGAAGCCAATTACACCTTGTATAATGACAATTGTCATTATACAAGGTGTAATTGGCTTCATTTCTCAGTTCTTTTTTAAATAAGGTTAGATCTGTCTCTTATACACATCTAGATGTGTATAAGAGACAGTTCTTAGCCAGCCTGTTCGCATAGGCCTTGGCATATTGTAAATTCGTTTCTATGTATTTGCAAAAGAATAGAGAAATTAAGCACGATATACTTGGCTTTATTTTTCTCTTATTTCTTCAAAACCATCATATTGTATTTTAGTTCTTATTCTTTTATGCCTGTCTCTTATACACATCGGACTTCTCTGATTACGTAATGTATAAGAGGGCCTCATTTTACAATTTGAACAGGTGTCTAAGAGTTCTTAACGTAGAAAAGTCACGAATAACATTTAACGGATGACCACTACTTGTTCTCGTTTCTGTCTCTTATACACATCTAGATGTGTATAAGAGACAGTAAAGAAGATCTAATTGCTATAAAAGTAAATCTCGTAACTCAAGATAAGAACTTAAATGCGATTTGATTTGGCCAAATTAAGAACCATGAGTGATAACTATGCATAAAAGAATAAGAACTAAAATATAATATGATGGTTTGAAGAAATGTGAGAAATGAGGCTAAGTATACGTGCTTAATCAAGGTGGAAGTTGTATTGTAGACGATATTGAGAACTAAGAAAGGGACATCGTCACAAGATTAAATACTAATAATCGGGATCAAGTCGCATAAGATTAAGAAACAAGAAAGGAGTTCTCAACAAAGTACATGTAGAAACATAATAAGTTCTAATAACTCATGATAACAACGAAAATGTGATTTAATTATGCTAGATTAAGAACCAAATGTTCAAATTGAAAAGAGTTTGAACAAAAGAAGATTATCTAACCTTATTTGAAAAGATTTCTCAGTTAGATGTGTATAAGAGACAGGGAATAGGTCGAGTGCATGGTTCTTACATATGTTATGTCTCCATCTAGATGTGTATTCAGAACTCTTAGAGGAGATCTAGATCTCATAAGATTATGAAATATGAGAGGCTTCCAATCATAGCACATTTGGAAAAGATATGAGATCAAATTTCAGATGGGAATGCCCTCCTCCAGGGTGCTTCAAATATGTGTATAAGAGACAGAATCTAGAATGATGATGCTAAAAAAATTAATCACGGCGAAAAGAGAACGGAGAGCAACTATATTTAGCTTAATAACTAAGGAAGAAGTGTTATCGTAAGATATTGAGAACTAAGAAAGTCGACTAATCATAATATACTCTAATTCGCAGAAGGAGATACAATCAAACAAGATTGAGAACTAATAAAGGAGAAGTAGTCGTATTAGATTTAAAAAGAATGTGTATAAGTTCAGCTATTAGATGATGTATTCGTTCTAAATCTTAAAGGTATAGGTCCATATCTTATGATTACACTTCTTCCTTAGTTACTGCACAATGATTAAGGAAGAAATTGTAATAGTGATATTGAGCGAAGAAAGGGTCTAATCGTACTTATATATTATGACTGATAATGGAGATCAATAAATACGAGGATTAAGAACTAACAATGTAGATCTTGTTAAAGCATCATAGTAAGAAATAGAACAAGAGTTCTTTTAAAAGTAAATCTCGTAACTCAAGATAAGAACTTAAAATGCGATTTGATTTGACCAAATTAAGAACCATGAGTGATAACTATGCATAAAAGAATAAGAACTAAAATATAATATGATGGTTTTGAAGAAATAAGTGAAAATGAGGCCAAGTATACGTGCTTAATCACGAGTGGAAGGAGTTGTACTCGTACGATATTGTGAACTGAGAAGCGGACAAAGCGTACAAGATTAAATACTAATAACTGGGATCAAGTCAAATAGGATTAAGAAACAAGAAAGGAGTTCTCAACAAAGTACATGTAGAAACATAATAAGTTCTAATAACTCATGATAACAACGTAAAATGTGATTTAATTATGCTAGATTAAGAACCAAGAATCAGTTCAAATTGAAAAAGACCCGCTCTTGGTTCTTTTTAAATCTAACACGGCTATGAAAAAAGAAGCAGAAATGAAGCCAATTACACACCTTGTATAATGACAAAGGAAGAAGTGATAATCGTACAATATTGAGAACTAAGTTGCGAAATGCGACTTATCGTGCTATACAATGAACAACAAAAGGAGACATAACATATGCAATTCACAAAACAAAGAAAGGAGATTAGTCGTGTAGGATTATGAAATATGAGAGGAGTTCCAATCATAGCATATTTGGAAAAGATATGAGATCAAATTTCACAAGGTAAGAACATAAATATGTTTTAATAAGAATGGATTAAGAACCATGCGCTGGACCTATACCTTGAAGATTTAGAACTAATACATCATCTAATAGCATTTGTAAAAGAATAGAGAAATGAGGCCGATCAAACTTGCTTTATGAGTAAGGAAGAAGTTGCGATCGTTCGATATTGAGAGCCAAGAAATCAGACTAGATTATTAATATTCTTATCTTTTGACCTGTGCACAAAAGATTTAGATCGAATGAATGATCTAATTGCATTCGAAAGAGAACGGAGGCAACTATTTTAGCTTAATGACAAAGGAAGAAGTGTAATCGTAAGATATTGAGAACTAAGAAAGTCGACTAATCGTAATATATTGTGAGTCGCAAAAGGAGATACAATAAAAGGAGAAGTAGTCGTATTAGATTTGAAAAGAACCAAGAGAGGTCGTATTCATTAAAGATTTATAATTAAGAGATTATCTAATCGTATAAGAAAAAATAAGCGAATGAGGCTTTTAGTATTACTGCACAATGATTAAGCTGTCTCTTATACACAGTACTAGATGTGTAGAAAAAAGAAAGGGTCTAATCGTAAGATGTGTAGCAAAAATATCTCTTTTCCAGTCATATCATATTACCTGTCTAGAATAGGACATCTTATAAAAGTAAGATAATATCTCGTAACTCAAGATAAGAACTTAAAATGCGATTTGATTTGACCAAATTAAGAACCATGAGTGATAACTATGCATAAAAGAATAAGAACTAAAATATAATATGATGGTTTTGAAGAAATAAGTGAGAAATGAGGCCAAGTAAACGTGCTTAATCACAGTGGAAGGAGTTGTACCGTACGATATTGTGAACGAAGCGGACGTCTCTTATACACATCTAGATGTGTATAAGAGACAGGTCGCATAGGATTAAGAAACAAGAAAGGAGTTCTCAAAAAAGTACAATTAGAAACATAATAACTTCTAATAACTCATGATAACAACGTAAAATGTGATTTAATTATTCTAGATTAAGAACCAAGAATCAGTTCAAATTGAAAAAGAGTTTGAACAAAATATGATGATCTAACCTTATTTGAAAAGAACTGCGAAATAAAGCCAATTACACCTTGTATAATGACAAAGGAAGAAGTGATAATCGTACAATATTGAGAACTAAGAAATGGAACTTAATCGTGCTATACAATGAACAACAAAAGGAGACATAACATATGCAATTCACAGAACAAGGAAAGGAGATTAGTCGTGTAGGATTATGAAATATGAGAGGAGTTCCAATCATAGCATATTCGGAAAAAATATGAGATCAAATTTCACAACGTAAGAACATAAATATGTTTTATTAAGAATGGATTAAGAACCATGCGCTGGACCTATACCTTGAAGATTTAGAACTAATACATCATCGAATAGCATTTGCAAAAGAATAGAGAAATGAGGCCGATCAAACTTGCTTTATGAGTATGGAAGAAGTTGCGATCGTTCAATATTGAGAGCCGAGAAATTGACTAACAATTCTATGAATCGTAAAAGGAGAACACATGATAAAATATTAGGGAGATAATTAAGAAACTAGAAAGGTGATCTAATCGACATACATGTTGAAAAGATAAGAAAATCTAATAACGGATGATAAGCACCTCTCATTTCACACTTAGTTCTTATCTTAAGTTATGTTGAGGGATTAAGAACTAACAAAGTAGATTGAGTCATATTAGATTAAGAAATAGAACAGGAGTTCTTATAAAAGTAAATCTTGTAACTCACTAGATAAGAACTTAAAATGCGATTTGATTTGGCCAAATTAAGAACCATGAGTGATAACTATGCATAAAAGAATAAGAACTAAAATATAATATGATGGTTTTGAAGAAATAAGTGAGAAATGAGGCCAAGTATACGTGCTTAATCACAGTGGAAGGAGTTGTACTCGTACAATATTGATAACTAAGAAATGGGACAAATCGTACAAGATTAAATACTAGTAACTGGGATCAAGTCGCATAAGATTGAGAAACAAGAAAGAAGTTCCCAACAAAGTACATGTAGAAACATAATAAGTTCAAATAACTCATGATAACAACGTAAAATGTGATTTAATTATGCTAGATTAAGATTCACGAATCAGTTCAAATTGAAAAAGAGTTTGAACAAAAGATGATGATCTAACCTTATTTGAAAAAGAACTGAGAAATGAAGCCAATTACACCTTGTATAATGACAAAGGAAGAAGTGATAATCGTACAATATTGAGAACTAAGAAATGGAACTACGAATACGACTACTTCTGTTCTATGTTATGAATCACAAAAGGAGAACACATGATAAAATATTAGGGAGATAATAAAGAAACTGGAAAGGTGATCTAATCGACATACATGTTGAAAAGATAAGAATATCTAATAACGGATGATAAGCACCTAATACGTGACCTAGTTAGACTAGATTGAGTATAACTAAGGAAGAAGTGTCATCGTAAGATATTGAACTAAGAAAGTCGACTAATCATAATATATTCTATGTCGCAGAAGGAGATACAATCAAACAAGATTGAGAATTAATAAAGGAGAAGTAGTCGTATTATATTTAAAAAGAACCAAGAGCGGTTCGTATTCATTAAAGATTTATAATTAAGAGATTACCAACAAACAACCAGGATAATTAAAAGCTGAATTTAAGATACATAAAGAAAGGAACTTACAAATTTATTGAAGACCAAGCTTTAATTTACAAGGGAGGATGAAAAGATTATTGTAAAAAGGAAGTGAAAGACTGAAATTTACAAGTAAAATTTCACTTAGACAAAGTTTTAAGTTACAGTTCTAAGCTCGCCTTCCTAACATTTGAAGGCCTCTATTTATAAATATTAAATGGTTGAAATTTTTAATTTGATGTCATACATGATTTCGTATTTGAAATTCTTTATTTGAAGTCCACGATCTTAGTCAAATGAAGTGGGGTCCTTTTCATTTGTTTCTTTTTGATTTTGGGAACTTTGTGATCCTAATTTGAAACTCGTTTCATCATCTGAAAAAAGTTTTCTTGCAACATCTATCTGAGATTTTGCTCTGGTAATAAGATTTTCCAGCTCTTGTGTCCTCTGAAATGGATAAATACATGGGAATTCCCATGTATTTATCCATTTCTTCTTTCATGAAAAATCATCATCTTCAAGATGAAATCAAAATCGTTAAAAAACAATTACAAAGATTTTTAGGAAGTTAAAATTATATTGCTGAATATTTAAAAATATTGCACAAGATCGTAAACCCTTATATGAAAGATTAAAAAAGAATCCTTTTTGGAAAATAAATTCTTCTTTTCCTTTTCTTTTTCTTTCATTCTAGAGATTTAACACTCATTTTTCTTCCATTAGTAATGATTGTTCAATCGAGAACAATTATATTCACATCTAGGCCACCATTTGTTCTCATGAATTCTTGATTTGAGGAAGAAAATATCTGTGACAATACAGTTTCCCATTTCCATGAAAAAAGCCGCGGGATATTGAATTTTGGCTAAGAAGTGTAGTAATTGTCTTCCAGGAATATCAGGATCAGAAAAATCGTTTCAAACACTTTTAAATTTTTGAATAATTTTGAAGATCGGAAGGAAAATTTTCGGAATTCCATATGATTGGAACCATCTATAAAACCACATCGGAAGAAAAGTTTTGTTATTTAGAATTGTAGGTTCCATACGAATCCACCAAGTATGTTTAAAATCAGCAGTATTTTAAAGAAGAACAAAGGTGAATGAATTTATACAATCCCAATAATTGAAATTGTAATTGGAATTATTGAAAATGATCTGAAGAACACATGAAGGAGTGTACTCCAATCATCGATAGAAGGAGCTGTTTTAATACACATCTAGATGTGTATAAGAGAATCGTGGTATATAGAGGTGCTGACTTATACACATCTTAGAGAAGGATTAGTTATCAACAATTTTGGTAAGATTGGGAAGTCGGCATAAGTATGCCTATATTTAGGAGGATCATTTCTTTGTAATGAGAAAGAGAAGAACCATTTTTTGAAAAATATTTATTTACAATTTGGAATATATTTTGATTTATTTCATTTAATTCAATGAAAGTAATATGACCTTTAGTTCCATTTGGTTTATAAGGCTATTTTTCAATTGGTTTAGGAGAAGATTTCTCTTCTTAAAAAGAATTCAATAGAAGAAGAATCGTGAGGATTTGAAACAAATCGCATGGCGATTTAAAGTCGATTTGAGCTATTTCTACTCAATGCCTTTTTTTTTTTTTTTTGTTTTGAGGAGAAATAGGATTTGAAGGAATGTTGTTCGGATTTTCTACTTCTTGTAAAAAATTTAAATTTGCATTTGAAGTATTTGAGGGGAGAGGGAGAAAGTTTTTTGGAGAAATTTGTCCTCCTGAATTTATTTGTCTTATTTGTCCTCTTCACGAATTTGGACTTCTTCCACCAGGATCCTCTTGAGGATATCCATCATAATCGAAAGATAATTTAAACATAGAAGAATTAATATTTTATTTTTATTTAGATTGACAATTCATATAATTGTTTATTAAGTAAATGATATGCTTTTGTGAAATATTTTAATTTTGCTTGTTCTTCATTATATATATCGATTTCTTGTTCTAGATCCTTTATAAGATATCAGATATCTGTCTCTTATACACATCTAGATGTGTATAAGAGACAGAGCTTGGAGTTTTATTTTCTATCTATTTTTTTGCTACTAATATTTTATCATGTGTTCTCCCTGTCTCTTATACACATCTAATTTTATATGTCTTATAATTCGGTTATATATATTTTGTATAGGAATTCTAAATTTCTATAATCTAATTTAGGAATTTTTCTAAATATTTTAATTTTAATTCTCGTCCTCTTTTATTAATTTTATTGGATGAACGATTCATGGGGCATAAGTTGTCTTGGAAATTCCATCGCAAGACTCAAGTTATTTGTAAAAATTCTCGGTAAATAAATCAGGTAAAGAATTAGAATCACCTTCAATATATTCAATATCTAAATCAAATACAGATAATATAGACTGCCATCTAGCAAAAATTTGTTTAGAAGCAATATTTTTGATATCTTGTTCTAAAACATATTTTGCAGCACTGCAATCTATTCTTGTATAAGAGACAGTTTTAATATAGGATATGGTGGCATTCTTAAAACTATTGAATCCTAAAAATAAGAAAATAATAAATTTAGAATAATTTAATTGTGCACTTTTCCAAAGTCAGATTTGAATCTTACTAATTCTTCTTTATTATTTTTAGGATTAATTTGTTTTAATATGCCACCATATCCTATATTAGAAGTAAGACATCTGTTTCCACAATTTTGTACCATTTAGTATTTGCTAAAGATAAACAAGGCAAATGGCAAATTCAATAATTTTCTTAACGGCATCGGTGAATTTGTGTCCAAGCGGAGGATTCTTTTTAATCTTTCATATAAGGGTTTACGATCTTGTGCAATATTTTTATAATATTGACAATATAATTTAAACTTCTAAAAATCTTTGTAATTGTTTTTATGTTTTATTTCATCTGGAAATTTATTTGCAAATTCAATACTTCTTGAAATAGGAATAATTTGTCCATTCTCTTTTCAAATCCAAGAAATCTGATTTTATGTTGGAATAATTTAATCTTTTTAGCGAAAATAACGATACCATTTTCTTGGCTATTTTAATGAAAATATTTAAATGTTTAAAATGTTGATCTATGGAATTTGAAAATATTAATATATCATCAATATAAGTAATAATATAAGAATAGGAAGAAAATATTTCATTCATTATATTTTGAAATTCAGAAATGCATTTTAAGGCAGATTTTTTATATAAATATTTTGAAACAAAAAGGAACTTGTATTCAAGGGACCTTTTATATCTATCCTTGAAAGCTATTACTGAATTTGCCAAAATCCTGATTTTAAATCAAATTTAGAATATATATTTGATCCAACTATATCCCATTCCTAATATTAGGAATGGGATATCTTATCCATTTTAAAACTTTGTTAAGTGGTTTATAATTAATAACTAATCTAGAATCCCTCTTTCTATTTCGAATTTTTATTTACATAAAAAGCGATACAATACACATCTAGACTAATTATAACTGACTAAATTCATTTCTAATAAATCATTAATTCAATTTTTTACATGGAAATTCAACCATATCCTTGTTCATTTGACAAGGTCTAGCTTTAATTGGTATATTTTTCTCCACAAAATTTGTTTCATAAGGTAATTCTATAATATGTTATTTTCTATTCCAAAAAGCATTAGGAACATCCTACAAACTTGAGAAATAATTTGCTTTATACACATCTATGATGTTTATGATTTAAAGGCCTTGGTATGATTTATGGCTGTCTCTTAAACGTACATCTAGATGTGTATAATAGACATAGTGTTAATATCACAAAGGTTTCTTAATTCTTCAACTAAAGAAAGTTCTTCCAAATTAATGACTCTTTCTTTTAAATTTTCAAGACTTTGTTTAAGAGTATTTATTTCTTTAATTTCTTGTTTTAATTCATTTATTTCTTGTTTTAAAATTTGAATAGTTATTGGTTCATTAGAATTATTTTGAATATGATTAAAACATCTTTCATAGAAAAACTAGTATTTTTAATTTCTAATTGTTCTTTAATTCTTTGGGGAACATATTCTATTTTCTTCATTTTCTTTATAATATTATGTAAAGCTAAATATCTTTCAATGTATAGATCTAATAGATGAAATAGAAAACCCTGATAAAAAAAGATTATACATTGAACGATATTTAGCTTTACATAATATTATAACTGTAGGATTTAAATCATGAGCTTGTACTATAGATTTATAGTTTCTTAATTCGAAGTACAATTAGAACATTCATGAATCATGAACTTGTTTGAAGTATTATCTTCATAATTTTCTTGAAATTACTATCATTAAAATTTAGATGATTAATAATTTGTTCTTTAATTTCTTCATCTATTTGTAAATCTCCAATTTTTCTATTAAATTTATTTTAGTTGTACATTTATTAGCATAATGTCCTTTCTTTCCACATTTTACGCAAATTATATTTGCTTTACCCAATCTTTTACTTCTTGATCTGTTTTTATTAGAATTCATTTTTGCCTTATTTTTATTTTTCTAAAAAATGGTTTGTAGGAGTTTTAGAGTTCTTAAATTTATTTTCCTTTTATTTTTGTAATTCTTTTTGCTTTTTGATAAGGAATAGGAGAGATTTGGAATAGCAAATTGATCACAAAATCTCCTAATTCGATTCTTTGTTTATATTTTTAATTTGAGCTTTTAATTTAATATCATTGCATAATTTTATTCCTTCTTAATAGAATGATAATATCTCCATATGAAATTTTTGGAAAGAAAAATTTATAAATTTCTTACCAAATACTAAATGGTACAAAACAAACAAGATGTGTATAAGAGACAGTCATTCCTACTTTATCCCGTTTTAGATGGTACAATTAAATTCATTAATAATTCTCTATGAACATTATTGGAATTTGCAATATTTCCAATAAAATGTTTAACAATATTTATTATTAAAGTAAGCGGCATACGATTGAGTAGTTTGAATTTGACCTTCTATTTTAATTTTAGTATGGTTTACTATTTCATTTTTCGAGTTTTAGTGAGATAATTATCCACTAACCTCTAAGGATTCGGAAAATCCTTCAATAACAATTTGTGACATTTGGCTCGAAGAAAGGTCAAACATTTGCCGTGTTTATCTTCTGTCTCTTATACACATCTACACAATTTAAACCTCTATATCACCAAACTTATAGCATCAATACACCACTCATATTGATTTAAGTTATGAAGATCCACAAATATTATAACTATTCTCATATCACTTAAATCTAAGGAGTAGGTTATCTACTAATACACATAAGATGGTGATATAAGTTAAGATATCTGCTCAATACAAATCTAGATATGTATAAATTTTTTCTTTATAGCAAAAATATTTTCTTGGAATATTTAAATTTTAAACATTTGAAATGTTTGTAATATTATTTTCGAACAATTGCTTTCATTATCTTGATGTCAGTATTATTATCTTTCTTGATAAAACATTTAATTTAAAATATTTTGTTTCTGAAATTTGTAATGAAGTTCCCAATGCCTTTTGGAACAGAAAACAAAATATTATAGAATTACCTTATGAAACAAATTGTGTGGAGAAAAATATCTAGAACTATAAGCTAGACCAGGTTTTAATGAACAAAGATGATCATTCTCCTTTACTTGTCATAATACATTAATAGGAGTATTTATATAAGGAAGAATAATAATGTCTTAACTTAGGAACAATTTCTAAACAATTAAATCTGTCTCTTATACACATCTAGATGTGTATAAGAGACAGCCTCCTCCAACTATCGGCATAAGGAAGCCTCGGTTTGATTTGCTTTTGATCCTATTTTAAGAGTTCTTGCGAGGGTGTATGGATTTTATAATATTATCATCATTTATATACCAATTCTCAGATCTTTTTCTTATACGATTAGATAACTTATACACATCTAACTCAAAATTGACGATTAAAGGTTGTAAAGCAATTTGAATTAAACCAATATGAATATAATTATAATTTTGAATTTCTAAATCTTATTCTTTTAGATACTAATATTTCAAGAGAACTGTTCTTGATTTGAATATTCATTTCTTCAACTAATTTTTATTGAGATTTACTTTTATTAGTATTTAGTTCCAAATTTAAGGCAAAGCTAATCTGTGTTTTATTTGGGTAAATGCCAATTTTGTATAGGGGGTATTTTCAATATCTTCAAATCTAATTAATTCAGAATTTTTTTTGTAGATTTAGTAGACGAAGTAGAAGTGAACTAAAATACGAGAAAGCATGATGTAGAAACATAAGGATTAATCATAAATAAAAATTCATGTCTTAATAATAAATTCAATAAACTTATCAAGTGGTGTTAAATAAAACTATTTTATTCAAAATAAAGATAATTGTTAAACTCGTATCAATAACTTTAATGGCTAAGACAAATGGGTCTTACGACAACAGTCCGATAGTCTTTTATGCTGCCATGCTTTATAAAAGTAAATCTTGTAAATCAAGATAAGAACTTAAAATGCGATTTGATTTGGCCAAATTAAGAACCATGAGTGATAACTATGCATAAAAGAATAAGAACTAAAATATAATATGATGTTGAAGAAATAAGGGCGAAATGAGGCCAAGTATACGTGCTTAATACACAGTGGAAGGATAAAAGACTCGTACAATATTGCTTTTAAGCGATTGTCTCTTAAATAAAATACTAGATTAAGATACTGCTGTCTCTTATCACATCTAGCATGTGTATTAAGAAACAAGAAATTTCTTAGTTCTCAAAGGTCTTATTCAGTAGAAACATAATAAGTTCTAATAACTCATGATAACAACGTAAAATGTGATTTAATTATGCTAGATTAAGAACCAAGAATCAGTTCAAATTGAAAAAGAGTTTGAACAAAAGATGATTATCTAACCTTATTTGAAAAAGAACTGAGAAATGAAGCCAATTACACCTTGTATAATGACAAAGGAAGAAGTGATAATCGTACAATATTGAGAACTAAGAAATGTGACTAATCGAGATATACAATGAACAACAAAAGGAGACATAACATATGCAATTCACAGAACAAAGAAAGGAGATTAGTCTTGTGCTGATTATGAAATATTAGAGGAGTTCCAATCATGGCACATTTGGAAAAGATATGAGATCAAATTTCACAAGGTAAGAACATAAATATGTTTTAATAAGAATGGATTAAGAACCATGCGCTGGACCTATTCCTTGAAGATTTAGAACTAATACATCATCTAATAGCATTTGCAAAAGAATAGAGAAATGAGGCCGATCAAAACTTGCTTTACGAGTAAGGAAGAAGTTACGATCGTTCGATATTGAGAGCCAAGAAATTGACTAACTGTTCTATGTTATGAATCGCAAAAGAAGAACACATGATAAAATATTAGGGAGATAATTAAGAAACTAGAAAGGTGATCTAATCGACATACATGTTGAACAGATAAGATGTGTATAAGAGACAGGGCTTATCATCCGTTAATAGTATAATACGTGACTTAGTTAGACTAGATTGAGAACCATGTGTGAGACCTGTGCACAAAGATTTAGATCAAATGAATGATCTAATCGCATTCGAAAGAGAACGGAGGCAACTATATTAGCTTAATAACTAAGGAAGAATTGTAATCGTAAGATATTGATAACTAAGTCTCTTATAGTAATCGTAATATATTGTGATAAGAGACAGAGATATACTCGATCAAGCTAATGTATTGCCTCCTTCTCTTACTCGAAGAAGCGTATTAGATTTGATTCGACCTAATTTCTCTATTCTTTTGCAAATGCTATTAGATGATGTATTAGTTCTAAATCTTCAAGGTAAGAACCGAGAATGAGGCCCAAGCAGTAGCAACTCTATTCAAAACCTTTTATATTTTAGTTCTTATTCTTTTATGCATAGTTATCACTCATGATGTGTATAAGAGACAGGATTAGATCTCCTTTATTGTGTCACGTTTATCGGCCTCATTTCTCTATTTACTTTTAAATGAGTCATATTAGATTTTATTCTGTAATAGAGTTCTTATAAAAGTTAAATCTCGTAATTCTTAATCAAGATAAGAACTTATTATGTCTCTTGATTTGGCCAAATTAAGAACAATGATTGATCTTCTTGCATATTAGAACTTATCTCTTATATAATATTGATGGTTATGAAGAAATAAGTGAGAAATGAGGCCAAGTATACGTCTTAATCTTAGATGTGCGACTTTATCAACCAATATTAGTACTTATAAAGTCTTCCATGTGTATAAGATTAAATCCCTAATCTCTTGGCAAATCTCATTTAGATGTGTCATAAGTTAGTATCTGTCTATTCTCATACAAAGTTTCTTTTAAACATAATAAGTTCTAATAACTTATGATAACATTTAAATGTGATTTAATTATGCTAGATTAAGAACCAAGAATCAGTTCAAATTGAAAAAGAGTTTGAACAAAAGATGATTATCTAACCTTATTACACATCTAGATGTGTATGAAGCCTCAGTTCTTTTTAGATCTTGTATAAGAGACAGATCCTGAGTTATTAGATCACTTATTATATTTCTACATGAGCTTTGTAGAGATCAACATTCTTGTTTCTTAACATATGCAATTCATCGATTTAGAACAAAGTTCTTTAGATTAGTCGTGTAAGATTATGAAATATGAGAGGAGTTCCAATCATAGCACATTTGGAAAAGATATGAGATCAAATTTCACAAGGTAAGAAGATATCTATGTTTTAATAAGAATGGATTAAGAACCATGCGCTGGACCTATTCCTTGAAGATTTAGAACTAATACATCATCTATGCATTTGCAAAAGAATAGAGCAAATGAGGCCGATCAAACTTGCTTTACGAGTAAGGAAGAAGTTGCGATCGTTCAATATTGAGAGCCAAGAAATTGACTAACTGTTCAATGAATCGCAAAAGGAGAACGCATGATAAAATATTAGGGAGATAATTAAGAAACTAGAAAGGTGATCTAATCGACATACATGTTGAAAAGATAAGAATATCTAATAACGGATGATAAGCCCCTAATACGTGACTTAGTTAGACTAAATTGAGAACCATGTGTGGGACCTGTGCACAAAAGATTTAGATCAAATGAATGATCTAATCGCATTCGAAAGAGAACGGAGGCAACTATATTAGCTTAATAACTAAGGAAGAAGTGTAATCGTAAGATATTGAGAACTAAGAAAGTCGACTAATCATAATATATTGTGAGTCGCAAAAGGAGATACAATCAAACAAGATTGAGAACTAATAAAGGAGAAGTAGTCGTATTAGATTTAAAAAGAACCAAGAGCGGTTCGTATTCATTAAAGCATTTATAATTAAGAGATTATCTAATCGTATATCTTGAATTTTGTGAGAAATGAGGCCTATTAATTATGCCTGCACAATGATTAAGGAAGAAATTTTAATAGTATGATATTGAGAAGAAAAAAAGGGTCTAATCATACTATATTATGACACAGTAAAGGAGATCTAATCGTATAGGATTAAGAACTAACAAAGTAGATCGAGTCATATCAGATTAAGAAATAGAACAGGAGTTCTTATAAAATTAAATCTCGTTACTCAAGATAAGAACTTAAAATGCGATTTGATTTGGCAAATTAAGAACCATGAGTGATAACTCTGCATAAAAGAATAAGAACTAAAATATAATATGATGGTTTTGAAGAAATAAGTGAGAAATGAGGCCAAGTATACGTGCTTAATCACAGGAAGGAGTTGTACTCGCATTCGATATTGAGAACTTAAAAGGGGACAAATCGTACAAGATTAAATACTAATAACGGGGTCAAGTCGCACAAGATTAAGAAACAAGTCTCAATTCCTATCCAAACTAACCTTATTCTTGGTCTTAAAACATATTTATGTTCTTAACTTAAGAAATTTGACTCATCGAGCTATACAATGAACAACAAAAGGAGACTAACATATGCATTTCATAAAAAAAAAGGAGATTAGTCGTGTAAGATTATGAAATATGAGAGGAGTTCCAATCATAGCACATTTGGAAAAGATATGAGATCAAATTTCACAAGGTAAGAACATAAATATGTTTTAATAAGAATGGATTAAGAACCATGCGCTGGACCTATTCCTTGAAGATTTAGAACTAATACATCATCTAATAGCATTTGCAAAGCTGAGAATAGAGAAATGAGGCCGATCAAACTTGCTTTACGAGTAAGGAAGAAGTTGCGATCGTTCGACATTGAGAGCCAAGAAATTGACTAACTGTTCAATGAATCGCAAAAGGAAAACGCATGATAAAATATTAGGGAGATAATTAAGAAACTAGAAAGGTGATCTAATCGACATACATGTTGAAAAGATAAGAATATCTAATAACGGATGATAGACACTTCTCCTTTATTAGTTCTAATACGTGACTTAGTTAGACTAGATTGAGAACCATGTGTGGGACCTGTGCACAAAAGATTTAGATCAAATGAATGATCTAATCGCATTCGAAAGAGAACGGAGGCAACTATATTAGCTTAATAACTAAGGAAGAAGTGTAATCGTAAGATATTGAGAACTAAGAAAGTCGACTAATCGTAATATATTGTGAGTCGCAAAAGGAGATACAATCAAACAAGATTGAGAACTAATAAAGGAGAAGTAGTCGTATTAGATTTAAAAGAACCAAGAGCGGGTCGTATTCAGATTAAAGATTTATAATTAAGAGATTATCTAATCGTATAAGAAAAAGAACCGAGAAAGGCCTATTAATTATGCCTGCACAATGATTAAGGAAGATATTGTAATAGTACGATATTGAGAAGAAAGAAAGGGTCTAATCGTACTATATTACGACACAGTAAAGGAGATCTAGTCGTACAGGATTAAGAACTAACAAAGTCGATCGAGTCATATCAGATTAAGAAATAGAACAAGAGTTCTTATAAAAGTAAATCTCGTAACTCAAGATAAGAACTTAAAATGCGATTTGATTTGGCCAAATTAAGAACCATGAGTGATAAGTATGCATAAAAGAATAAGAACTAAAATATAATATGATGGTTTTGAAGAAATAAGTGAGAAATGAGGCCAAGTATACGTGCTTAATCACAGTCTATTAAGTTGTACTCGTACGATATTGAGAACTAAGAAAGGGGACAAATCGTACAAGATTAAATCTCATTGTAACAGGGATCAAGTCGCATAAGATATTAAGAGTTCAAGAAAGGAGTTCTTAACAAAGTACATGTAGAAACATAATAAGTTCTAATAACTCATGATAACAACGTAAAATGTGATTTAATTATGCTTGATTCTTTGCGATAGAATCAGTTCAAATTGAAAAAGAGTTTATCAAAACATGATTATCTAACCTTATTTGAAAAAGAACTGAGAAATGAAGCCAATTACACCTTGTATAATGACAAAGGAAGAAGTGATAATCGTACAATATTGAGAACTAAGAAATGCGACTAATCGAGCTATACAATGAACAACAAAAGGAGACATAACATATGCAATTCACAGAACAAAGAAAGGAGATTAGTTCTCTATTCTTTTGCAATATGCAGAAGATGTTCCAATCATTCTACATCTTCAAAGATAGAGGTTAATTTCACAAGGTTCTTTATAAATATCTCTAATACACATATATTAAGAACCATGCGCTGGACCTATTCCTTGAAGATTTAGAACTAATACATCATCTATGCATTTTTTGCAAAAGAATAGAGAAATGAGGCCGATCAAACTTGCTTTACGAGTAAGGAAGAAGTTGCGATCGTTCGATATTGAGAGCCAAGAAATTGACTAACTGTTCAATGAATCGCAAAAGGAGAACGCATGATAAAATATTAGGGAGATAATTAAGAAACTAGAAAGGTGATCTAATCGACATACATGTTGAAAAGATTCCCGAATACATGTTAACGGATGATAAAGCCCTAATACGTGACTTAGTTAGACTAGATTGTTGCTCCATGTAGTGGCGCACAAAAGATTTAGATCAAATGAATGATCTAATCGCATTCGAAAGAGAACGGATGCAACTATATTAGCTTAATAACTAAGGAAGAAGTGTAATCGTAAGATATTGAGAACTAAGAAAGTCGACTAATCGTAATATATTGTGAGTCGCAAAAGGAGATACAATCAAAAGGAGAAGTAGTCGTATTATATTTAAAAAGAATTAAGTTCACGTATTCATTAAAGATTTATTTAAGAAATAGAACAGGAGTTCTTATAAAAGTAAATCTCGTAACTCAAGATAAGAACTTAAAATGCGATTTGATTTGGCCAAATTAAGAACCATGAGTGATAACTATGCATAAAAGAATAAGAACTAAAATATAATATGATGGTTTTGAAGAATAAGTGAGAAATGAGGCCAAGTATACGTGCTTAATCAGCAGTGGAAGGAGTTGTACTTTAACTGTCTAACTAAGTCACGAGAAAGGGGACAAATCGTACAAGATTAAATACTAATAACTGGGATCAAGTCGCATAAGATTAAGAAACAAGAAAGGAGTATTCTCAACAAAGTACATGTAGAAACATAATAAGTTCTAATAACTCATGATAACAACGTAAAATGTTATTTAATTAGGGCTAATATGCTGTCTCTTATACACATCTAGATGTGTATAAGAGACAGCTCATATCTAAGTCGATCTAATCGTAAAATATTGTGAGTCGCAAGGAGATACTAATAAAAATGATCTAGAACTCCTATAGGAGAAGTAGCCGTATTAGATTTAAAAAGAACCAAGAGCGGGTCGTATTCATTAAAGATTTTTAATTAAGAGATTATCTAATCGTATAAGAAAAGAAAGAGAAATGAGGCCTTAATCATTTTGCAGGCAAAATTAATAGGAGATGTGTATAAGAGACAGGTATTAATGACAAAGGAAGGGAAGAATCGTTTTATATTATGACACAGTAAAGGGGATCAAATCGTACAGGATTAAGAACTAACAAAGTAGACCGAGTCATATCATATTAAGAAAAAAAGAATAAGAACTCTATATAAAGATGTGTATCAGAGTCAGCATAAGATTAAGAAACAAGAAAGGAGTTCTATAAGTGTATAAGTAGACAGCATAATATATTAATATAATATGACTTGATTTATAAGAATGTAGTGAGAATATGAGGCCTCTTATACGTGCTTAATCACAGAATACAACTCCTTCCACTGTGATTAATCTTCTCTTATACAGATCAGGAAAAGGGACTTATCGTACAAGATTAAATACTAATTATTGGGATCAAGTCGCATAAGATTAAGAAACAAGAAAGGAGTTGTATAAGTGTAACAAAGTACATGTAGAAACATAATAAGTTCTAATAACTCATGTTAATAACGTAAAATGTGATTTAATTTTGCTTGATTAAGACCAGAATCAGTTCAAATTGAAAAGAGTTTGAACAAAAGATGATTATTAACCTTATTGAAAAAGAACTGAGAAATGAAGCCAATTATACCTTGTATAATGACCTGTCTCTTATACACATCTGAACAACAAAAGGAGACATAACATATGCAATACACAGAACAAATAAAGGAGATTAGTCGTGTAAGATAACTTGAAATATGAGAGAAGTTCCAATCATAGCACATTTGGAAAAGATATGAGATCAAATTTCACAAGGTAAGAACATAAATATGTTTTAATAAGAATGGATTAAGAACCATGCGCTGGACCTATTCCTTGAAGATTTAGAACTAATACATCATCTATGCATTTGCAAAAGAATAGAGAAATGAGGCCGATCAAACTTGCTTTACGAGTAAGGAAGAAGTTGCGATCGTTCGATATTGAAAGCCAAGAAATTGACTAACTATTCTATGTATGAATCGTAAAAGGAGAACACATGATAAAATATTAGGGAGATAATTAAGAAACTAGAAAGGTGATCTAATCGACATACATGTTGAAAAGATAAGAATACGCGAATAACTTAGATCTGTCTCTTATACACATCTAGAGTGTCTTATTCTTTTTTGCACAGTTATCACTCATGGTTCTTAGATTTAGATCAAATGAATGATCTAATCGCATTCGAAAGAGAACGGAGGCAACTATATTAGCTTAATAACTAAGGAAGAAGTGTAATCGTAAGATATTGAGAACTAAGAAAGTCGACTAATCGTAATATATTGTGAGTCGCAAAAGGAGACGATTATCACTTCTTCCTTTGTCATTAGATTTAAAAAGAACCAAGAGCGGGTCGTATTCATTAAAGATTTACAATTAAGAGATTATCTAATCGTATGAAAGAAAAAGAACTGAGAATGAGGCCTATTAATTCACAGCACAACTGTTAAAGATACACATTCTAGATGTGTATAAGAGACAGAAAGAAATGCGTCTAACTATCGTATTTTACGATTAGACGACTTTCTTGAGAACTCCTTTCTTGATCTTAATCTTATGCGACTTGATCCCAGATTACATGCAATCTTGTACGATTTGTACCCTTTCCTAGTTATGCTTGATTACGAATACAGGAATCAGAACAAATTAAAAAAGAGTTTGAGCAAAACCTGATTATCTAACCTTATTTGAAAAAGAACTGAGAAATGAAGCCAATTACCCTTGTATAATGACAAAGGAAGAAGTGATAATCGTACAATATTGAGAACTAAGAAATGCGACTAATCGAGCTATACGAGTTCTAAATCTTCAAGACATAGACATATGTTATTAACAATCTTCTTAGAAAGGAGATTAGTCGTGTAAGATTATGAAATATGAGAGAAGTTCCAATCATAGCACATTTGGAAAAGATATGAGATCAAATTTCACAAGGTAAGAACATAAATATGTTTTAATAAGAATGGATTAAGAACCATGTGCTCTATTCCTTGAAGATTTAGAACTAATACATCATCTAATAGAATTTGCATGTGAATAGAGACATCTAGGTTGATCATACTTGCTTTTATATTAGCTTAATAACTAAGGAAGAAGTGTAATCGTAAGATATTCCACTGTTATTAAGAAAGTCGACTAATCGTAATATATTGTGAGTCGCAAAAGGAGATACAATCAAAAGGAGAAGTAGTCGTATTATATTTAAAAAGAACCAAGAGCCATTTCGTATTCATTAAAGATTTATTATTAAGGGCTTATCATCCAAGGTTATCATATACTTGGAAGAATTTCTCACTTATTACGATATCGAGAAGAATCAAAGGGTCTAATCGTACTATATTCTGACACGGTAAAGGAGATCTAATCGTACAGGATTAAGAACTAACAAAGTAGATCGACTCATATCAGATCAAGAAATAGAACGGGAGTTCTTATAAAAGTAAATCTCGTAACTCAAGATAAGAACTTAAAATGCGATTTGATTTGGCCAAATTAAGAACCATGAGTGATAATTATGCATAAAAGAATAAGAACTAGAATATAATATGATGGTTTTGAAGAAATAAGTGAGAAATGAGGCCAAGTATACGTGCTTAATCACAGTGGAAGGAGTTGTACTTCCTTTTGCGACTCACTGTCTCATATCCTATTCAAGATTAAATACTAATAATTGGGATCATCTTCATAAGATTAAGAAACAACAAAGGAGTTCTCAACAAAGTAAATGTAGAAACAGAATAAGTAATTCTTCTAATAACTCATGATAACAACATAAAATGTTATTTAATTATGGTAGATTAAGGACCAAGAATCCGTTCAAATTGAAAAAGAGTTTAAACAAAAGATGATTATCTAACCTTGTTTGAAAAGAACTGAGAAATGAAGCCAATTACACACCTTGTATAATGACAAAGGAAGAAGTGATAATCGTACAATATTGAGAACTAAGAAATGCGCCTAATCGAGCTACACAATGAACAAAAAGGAGACATAACATATGCAATTCAGAACAAAGAAAGGAGATTAGTCGTGGTAAGATTATGAAATATGAGAGAGGAAGAAGTTGCGATCGCTTCGATATTGAGAGCCAAGAAATTGACTAACTGTCAATGTTATGAATCGCACAAGGAAATGTTACATGATAAAATATTAGAGATAATTAAGAAACTAGAAATCTAGATCTAGTCGACATACTTGTTGAAAAGATAAGAATATTAATGACGGATGATAAGCCCCTAATACGTGACTTAGGTTAGACTAGATTGAGAACCCCACACGGTTCTCGAAAAGATTTAGATCAAATGAATGATTTGCATTCAAAAGAGAACGGAGGCAACCATATTAGCTTAATAACTAAGGAACAAGTGTAATCGTAAGCTATTGAGAACTAAGAAAGTCGACTAATCATAATATATTGTGAGTCGCAAAGGAGATATCTGCAATAAAAAATGATTGAGAACTAATAAAGGAGAAGTAGCCGTATTAGATTTAAAAAGAACCAAGAGCGGGTCGTATTCATTAAAGATTTTTAATTAAGAGATTATCTAATCGTATAAGAAAAAGAACTGAGAAATGAGGCCTATTAATTATGCCTGCAAAATGATTAAGGAAGAAATTGTAATAGTACGATATTGAGAAGAAAGAAAGGGTCTAATCGTACTATATTCTGACACGGTAAAGGAGATCTAATCGTACAGGATTAAGAATTAACAAAGTAGATCGAGTCATATCAGATTAAGAAATCTTAACAGGAGTTCTTACTTAATCTGGGATCAAGTCGCATAAGATTAAGAAACAAGAAAGGAGTTCTCAACAAAGTATATGTAGAAACATAATAAGTTAATATAATATGATGATTTTTAAGAAATTAGTGAGAAATGAGGCCAAGTATACGTGCTTAATCACAGTGGAAGGAGTTGTATTCGTTCAATTGAGATCTTTTCTCAAATCGTACAAGATTACATACTAATAACTGGGATCAAGTCGCATAAGATTAAGAAACAAGAAAGGAGTTCTCAATTCACATCAAAGTACATGTAGAAACATAATAAGTTCTAATAACTCATGATAACAACGTAAAATGTGATTTAATTTTGCTTGATTAATACCAGGAATCAGTTCAAATTGAAAAAGAGTTTGAGCAAAAGATGATTATTGAACCTTATTGAAAAAGAACTGAGAAATGAAGCCAATTATACCTTGTATAATGACAAAGGAAAAAGTGATAATCGTACAATATTGAGAACTAAGAAATGCGACTAATCGAGCTATACGATGAACAACAAAAGGAGACATAACATATGCAATTCACAGAACAAAGAAAGGAGATTAGTCGTGTAAGATTATGAAATATGAGAGAAGTTCCAATCATAGCACATTTGGAAAAGATATGAGATCAAATTTCACAAGGTAAGAACATAAATATGTTTTAATAAGAATGGATTAAGAACCATGCGCTGGACCTATTCCTTGAAAATTTAGAACTAATACATCATCTATGCATTTGCAAAAGAATAGAGAAATGAGGTAAAGATTTAGATCAAATGAATGATCTAATCGCATTCGAAAGAGAACGGAGGCAACTATATTAGCTTAATAACTAAGGCAGAAGTGTAATCGTAAGATATTGAGAACTAAGAAAGTCGACTAATCGTAATAGATTGTGAGTCGCAAAAGGAGATAAAATCGAAAGGAGAAGTAGTCGTATTAGATTTAAACAGAACCAAGAGCGGGTCGTAGTCATTAAAGATTTACAATTAAGAGATTATCTAATCATCGTATAAGAAAAAGAACTGAGAATGAGGCCTATTAATTATGACTGCACAATGATTACAATCTAATTGTGTATACATCTCTATCTGTGTAGTTGTGTCAGGGATAATTAATAGACCGTGCAGTCACAAGAAAGGAGATCTAGTGATACAGATTAAGAACTAACAAAGTCGATCGAGTCATATCGATTAAGAAATAGAACAGAGTTCTTATAAAAGTAAATCTCGTAACTCAAGATAAGAACTAAAATGCGATTTGATTTGGCCAAATTAAGAACCATGAGTGATAACTATGCATAAAAGAATAAGAACTAAAATATAATATGATGGTTTTGAAGAAATAAGTGAGAAATGAGGCCAAGTATATGTATAAGAGACAACATCAATGTCGATTAGATCACCTTTCTAGTTTCTTAATTATCTAACTAAGTCACTTTTAAATTATTCTAATTCATTAGATCAAGTCTTATAACATTAAGAAACAAGAAACGAGTTCTCAACATCTAACTAACACGTCGAAGTTTCTTAAGTTATAAAAATCAATATAACATCATGAAATGTCCTTGTAAATATGCTTGATTAAGAACCAGAATCAGTTCAAATTGAAAAGAGTTTGAGCAAAACATGATTATCTAAGTTTATTTGAAAAAGAACGGAGAAATGAAGCCAATTACCCCTTGTATAATGACAAAGGAAGAAGTGATAATCGTACTATATTTGAGAACTAAGAAATGCGACTAATCGAGCCATACGATGAACAACAAAAGGAGACATAACATCTGCAATTCAGAACAATATTGTACGGACATTAGTTCTGTAAGATTATGAAATATGAGAGAAGTTCCAATCATAGCACATTTGGAAAAGATATGAGATCAAATTTCACAAGGTAAGAACATAAATATGTTTTAATAAGAATGGATTAAGAACCATGCGCTGGACCTATTCCTTGAAGATTTAGAACTAATACATCATCTATGCATTTGCAAAAGAATAGAGAAATGAGGCCGATCAAACTTGCTTTACGAGTAAGGAAGAAGTTGCGATCGTTCGATATTGAAAGCCAAGAAATTGACTAACTGTTCTATGTATGAATCACAAAAGGAGAACACATGATAAAATATTAGGGAGATAATTAAGAAACTAGAAAGGTGATCTAATCGACATACATGTTGAAAAGGTAAGAATATCTAATAACGGATGATAAGCCCCTAATACGTGACTTAGTCAGACTAGATTGAGAACCATGTGGGACTCAATCACAAAAGATTTAGATCAAATGAATGATCTAATCGCATTCGAAAGAGAACGGAGGCAACTATATTAGCTTAATAACTAAGGAAGAAGTGTAATCGTAAGATATTGAGAACAAAGAAAGTCGACTAATCGTAATATATTGTGAGTTTTAAAAGGAGATACAATCAAAAGGATTAAAGTCGTATTATATTTAAAATTATGTTTCTACATATTGATTGTTGAGAACTCCTTTCTTGTTTCTTAATCTTATGCGGTACCTGTCTCTTATACACAGTAGATGTGTATCATATCAGATCAAGAAATAGAACGGGAGTTCTTATAAAAGTAAATCTCGTAACTCAAGATAAGAACTTAAAATGCGATTTGATTTGGCCAAATTAAGAACCATGAGTGATAATTATGCATAAAAGAATAAGAACTAGAATATAATATGATGGTTTTGAAGTAATAAGTGAGAAATGAGGCCAAGTATACGTGCTTAATCACAGTGGAAGGAGTTGTACTCGTACGATATTGAGAACTAAGAAAGGGGACAAATCGTACAAGATTAAATACTAATAACTGGGATCAAGTCGCATAAGATTAAGAAACAAGAAAGGAGTTCTCAACAAAGTACATGATATAGAAACATAATAAGTTCTAATAACTCATGATAACAACTTTAAAATGTCATTTAATTAGAGATTAAGGACCAAGAATCTTTTGCAAAATTGATTGCAGAGTTTAAACAAAAGATGATTATCTAGAACTTATTTGTTTCTTAATGAGCATAATGAAATCAATTAGACACAGTTGTTGTTCATTGTGTTTAGAGTTATTAGAACTTATTCTGTTTCTTAGTACTTTGTAATGAACTCCTTTCTTGATTATCTTCTAGATGTGTCTAAGAGACAGTTGTTATCGTGTGCAATTCACAGAACAACGAAAGGAGATTGGTCGTGTAAGATTATGAAGATATGAGACATGTATTCTATTATGTTTGTACTTTGTTCGTTCTCCTTTCTTGTTTCTTAAGAAATTGCTACTTGATCAATGTTATTAGTATTTAATCTTGTACGATTTGTCCCCTTGATAAAATATTAGGGAGATAATTAAGAAACTAGAAAGGTGATCTAATCGACATACATGTTGAAAAGATAAGAATATCTAATGACGGATGATAAGCGTCGATATTTCTTCTTTTGTCTATCGTATTTTGGTCGTATTCATTAAAGATTTTTAATTAAGAGATTATCTAATCGTATAAGAAAAAGAACTGAGAAATGAGGCCTATTAATTATGCCTGCAAAATGATTAAGGAAGAAATTGTAATAGTACGATATTGAGAAGAAAGAAAGGGTCTAATCGTACTATATTCTGACACGGTAAAGGAGATCTAATCGTACAGGATTAAGAATTAACAAAGTAGATCGAGTCATATCAGTTAAGAAATAGAACAGCACGTTGTTAACTCAAGATAAGAACTTAAAATGCGATTTGATTTGGCAAAATTAAGAACCACGAGTAATAACTATGCATAAAAGAATAAGAACTAAATTATAATATGATGGTTTTGAAGAAATAAGTGAGAAATGAGGCCAAGTATACGTGCTTAATCACAAATCCTGTCTGCATTTGATATTGAGAACTCGTAAAGGGGACAAATCGTACAAGATTACATACTAATAATCGGATCAAGTCGCATAAGATTAAGAAACAAGAAAGGAGTTCTCAACAAAGTACATGTAGAAGTCTCATAATAAGTTAATATAATGTATGATTTTTAAGAAATTAGTGAGAAATGAGGCCAAGTATACGTGCTTAATCACAATTTGAACTGATTCCTGGTTCTTAATCAAGCACAATTAAATCGTACAAGATTACATACTAATAACTGGGATCAAGTCGCATAAGATTAAGAAACAAGAAAGGAGTTCAGAACTTCTGTCAACAAAGTACATGTAGAAACATAATAAGTTCTAATAACTCATGATAACAACGTAAAATGTGATTTAATTTTGCTTGATTAAGGACCAGGAATCAGTTCAAATTGAAAAAGAGTTTGAGCAAAAGATGATTATTGAACCTTATTGAAAAAGAACTGAGAAATGAAGCCAATTATACCTTGTATAATGACAAAGGAAAAAGTGATAATCGTACAATATTGAGAACTAAGAAATGCGACTAATTGATAATACATGAACTCAGTTATTTAACATATGCAATTCACAGAACAAAACTTTGTTGGTTATTAATCTACTCCCTGTCTCTTATACACATCTAGAAGTTCCAATCATAGCACATTTGGAATAATCATATTTTCAAATTTCACAAGGTAATTACATAAATATGTTTTAATAAGAATGGATTAAGAACCATGCGCTCACCTATTCCTTGAAGATTTAGAACTATAAGATCATCTATGCTATTTGCAAAAGAATAGAGAAATATTCATGATAAAATATTAGGGAGACAATTAAGAAACTAGAAAGGTGATCTAATCGACATACATGTTGAAAAGATAAGAATATCAAATAACGGATGATCAGCCTCAAATACGCGACTTAGTTAGACTAGATTGAGAACCATGTGTGGGACTCTCAAAAGATTTAGATCAAATGAATGATCTAATCGCATTCGAAAGAGAACGGAGGCAACTATATTAGCTTAATAACTAAGGCAGAAGTGTAATCGTAAGATATTGAGAACTAAGAAAGTCGACTAATCGTAATAGATTGTGAGTCGCAAAAGGAGATAAAATCGAAAGGAGAAGTAGTCGTATTAGATTTAAACAGAACCAAGAGCGGGTCGTATTCATTAAAGATTTACAATTAAGAGATTATCTACATCGTATAAGAAAAAGAACTGAGAATGAGGCCTATTAATTATGACTGCACAATGATTAAGGAAGAAATTGTAATAGTACGATATTGAGAAGAAAGAAAAGGTCTAATCGTACTATATTACGACACAGTAAAGGAGATCTAGTGATACAGATTAAGAACTAACAAAGTCGATCGAGTCATATCATTAAGAAATAGAACAGAGTTCTTATAAAAGTAAATCTCGTAACTCAAGATAAGAACTTAAAATGCGATTTGATTTGGCCAAATTAAGAACCATGAGTGATAACTATGCATAAAAGAATAAGAACTAGAATATAATATGATGGTTTTGAAGTAATAAGTGAGAAATGAGGCCAAGTATACGTGCTTAATCACAAGTGGAAGGACAACTCCTTCCACCTGTCTCTTATACACATCTAGATATGTACGTATACTTGAGAACTCCTTTCTTGTTTCTTAATTCATGTGTCATATTACACATTTCTAGTTCTTTTTTCTTAATAAAGATACATGTAGAAACTCAAATAAGTTCTAATAACACACGATAACAACGTGAAATGTGATTTAATTATGCTTGATTAAGAACCAGGAATCAGTTCAAATTGAAAAAGAGTTTGAGCAAAACATGATTATCTAAGTTTATTTGAAAAAGAACTGAGAAATGAAGCCAATTACCCCTTGTATAATGACAAAGGAAGAAGTGATAATCGTACAATATTGAGAACTAAGAAATGCGACTAATCGAGCTATACAATAAACAACAAAAGGAGACATAACATATGCAATTCACAGAACAAAGAAAGGAGATTAGTCGTGTAAGATTATGAAATATGAGAGAAGTTCCAATCATAGCACATTTGGAAAAGATATGAGATCAAATTTCACAAGGTAAGAACATAAATATGTTTTAATAAGAATGGATTGAGAACCATGTGCTCTATTCCTTGAAGATTTAGAACTAATACATGTATGTATAAGTTCTACATCTAGATGTATATAAGATACACAGGGGTAATTGACTAACAGCTTCTCATCTTTTTCAAATAAACTTAGATAATTGGCATGTTTTGCTCAAACTCTTTTTCAACCCGTAAACTTCTTAATACGTTCATAGATTAAAAAAGATAAGAATATCTAATAACGGATGATAACCCTCATATACGTGACTTAGTTAGACTAGATTGAGAACCATGTGTGGGACCTGTGCACAAAAGATTTAGATCAAATGAATGATCTAATCGCATTCGAAAGAGAACGGAGGCAACTATATTAGCTTAATAACTAAGGAAGAAGTGTAATCGTAAGATATTGAGAACTAAGAAAGTCGACTAATCGTAATATATTGTGAGTCGCAAAAGGTCCCACACTGTCGCTTATACACATCTAGATGTGTATAAGAGACAGGCTCTTGGTTCTTCAATATCGAATGATTTAGGAAGAAATTGTTCTAGTACGATATTGAGAAGAAAGAAAGGGTCTAATCGTACTATATTATGACACAGTAAAGGAGATCTAATCGTACAGGATTAAGAACTAACAAAGTAGATCGAGTCATATGAGATTAAGAAATAGAATAGGAGTTCTTATAAAAGTAAATCTCGTAACTCAAGATAAGAACTTAAAATGCGATTAGATTTGGCCAAATTAAGAACCATGAGTGATAACTATTGCATAAAAGAATAAGAACTAAAATATAATATGATGGTTTTGAAGAAATAAGTGAGTGCAATCCCATTCTATACGTGCTTCAACATGTGGAAGGAGTTGTACTGCATTCGATATTGATAAGAAAGGGGATAAGAGACAGGTTCTTAATCCTGTACGATTAGATCTCCTTTACGTATCTCGATATACTTTATACCCTTTCTTAATCCTGTATATTACATCTCCTATTACAATTAGATAATATAGTACGATGTGTGATAATCTCTTATACACATTAGACCCTGTTACTGTCTCTTATCAACATCTTCCACTGTGATTAACAAAAGATGATTATCTAACCTTATTTGAAAAAGAACTGAGAATTGATGCCAATTACACCTTGTATAATGACAAAGGAAGAAGTGATAATCGTACAATATTGAGAACTAAGAAATGCGACTAATTGAGCTATACAATGAACAACAAAAGGAGACTTACTCATAAAGCAAGTTTCAGATATTGTATCTGTCTCTTATTAGTCGTGTAAGATTATGAAATATGAGAGAAGTTCCAATCATAGCACATTTGGAAAAGATATGAGATCAAATTTCACAAGGTAAGAACATAAATATGTTTTAATAAGAATGGATTGAGAACCATGCGCTGGACCTATTCCTTGAAGATTTAGAACTAATACATCATCTATGTATTTGCAAAAGAATAGAGTAGTTATTAGAACTTATTATTGTTCTAAGATTTAGATCAAATGAATGATCTAATCGCATTCGAAAGAGAACGGAGGCAACTATATTAGCTTAATAACTAAGGAAGAAGTGTAATCGAAAGATATTGAGAACTAAGAAAGTCGACTAATCGTAATATATTGTGAGTCGCAAAAGGAGATACTATCAAAAGGAGAAGTATTCGTATTAGATTTAAATAGACCCAAGAGCGGGTCGTATTCATTAAAGATTACTATATTGAGAATGAATACGAAAGAAAGGGTCTAATCGTACTATATTACGACACAATAAAGGAGATCTAGTCGTACAGGATTAAGAACTAACAAAGTCGATCGAGTCATATCAGATTAATAAATAGAACAGGAGTTGTTAATAAAGTAAATCTCGTAACTCAAGATAAGAACTTCAAATGCGATTTGATTTGGCCAAATTTAGAACCATGAGTGATAACTATGCATAAAAGAATCAGAACTACAATATAATATGATGGTTTTGAAGAAATAAGTGAGAAATGAGGCCAAGTACTTAATCTAACTAAGTCACGTTTTAGGGGCTTATATTGAGAACTAAGAAAGGGGACAAATCTCTTATAGATTAAATACTAATAATTGTATCAAGACGCATAAGATTAAGAAACAAGAAAGGAGTTCTCAACAAAGTACATCTAGAAACATAATAAGTTCTAATAACTAATGATAACAACGTCAATTCTCTTATCTAGATTAAGAACCAGAATCTGTATCTCCTTTCTAGTCTCTTAATTATCTCCCTAGTGACAAAGGAATCATGTGTTATCGTACAATATTGAGAACTAAGATATGCGACTAATCGAGCTATACAATGAACAACAAAAGGAGACATAACATATGCAATTCAGAGAACAAAGAAAGGAGATTAGTCGTGTAAGATTATGAAATATGAGATAAGTTCCAATCATAGCACATTTGGAAAAGATATGAGATCAAATTTCACAAGGTAAGAACATAAATATGTTTTAATAAGAATGGATTAAGAACCATGTGCTCTATTCCTTGAAGATTTAGAACTAATACATCATCTAATAGCCTTTCAAAAGAATAGCATATGAGGCCGTATCTTACTTGCTTTACGAGTAAGGAACAGTTGCGATCGTTCGATATTGAGAGCCAAGAAATTGACTAACTGTTCTATGAATCGTAAAAGGAGAAGATGAGAACACATGATAAAATATTAGGGAGATAATTAAGAAACTAGAAAGGTGATCTAATCGACATACATGTTGAAAAGATAAGAATATCTAATAACGGATGATAACCCCTAATACGTGACTTAGTTAGACTAGATTGAGAACCATGTGTGGGACCTGTGCACAAAAGATTTAGATCAAATGAATGATCTAATCGCATTCGAAAGAGAACGGAGGCAACTATATTAGCTTAATAACTAAGGAAGAAGTGTAATCGTAAGATATTGAGAACTAAGAAAGTCGACTTATCGTAATATATTGTGAGTCGCAAAAGATTTTACTATCAAACAAGATTAAGAACTAATAAAGGAGAAGTAGTCGTATTAGATTTAAAAAGAACCAAGAGCGAGTCATATTCATTAAAGATTTATAATTAAGAGATTATCCAATCGTATAAGAAAAAGAATTGAGAAATGAGGCCTATTAATTATGCCTGCACAATGATTAAGGAAGAAATTGTAATAGTACGATATATGAGAAGAAAGAAAGGGTCTAATCGTACTATATTATGACACAGTAAAGGAGATCTAATCGTACAGTATTAAGAACTAACAAAGTATATCGATTCATATGAGATTAAGAAATAGAATAGGAGTTCTTATAAAAGTAAATCTCGTAACTCAAGATAAGAACTTAAAATGCGATTTGATTTGGCCAAATTAAGAACCATGAGTGATAACTATGCATAAAAGAATAAGAACTAAAATATAATATGATGGTTTTGAAGAAATAAGTGAGAAATGAGGCCAAGTATACGTGCTGTGTCACATCGGCCTGATTTCTCTATTCTTTTGCAAATACAGTTATGAAAGGGGACAAATCGTACAAGATTAAATACTAATAACTGAGATCAAGTCGCATAAGATTAAGAAACAAGAAAGGAGTTCTCAACAAAGTACATGTAGAAACATAATAAGTTCTAATAACTCATGATAACAACGTAAAATGTGATTTAATTATGCTAGATTAAGAACCAGGTTCTGAGGTTTAATGAAGCCAATTACACCTTGTATAATGACAAAGGAAGAAGTGATAATCGTACAATATTGAGAACTAAGAAATGCGACTAATCGAGCTATACAATGAACAACAAAAGGAGACATAACATATGCAATTCACAGAACAAAGAAAGGAGATTAGTCGTGTAAGATTATGAAATATGAGAGGAGTTCCAATCATAGCACATTTGGAAAAGATATGAGATCAAATTTCACAAGGTAAGAACATAAATATGTTTTAATAAGAATGGATTAAGAACCATGCGCTGGACCTATTCCTTGAAGATTTAGAACTAATACATCATCTATGCATTTGCAAAAGAATAGAGAAATGAGGCCGATCAAACTTGCTTTACGAGTAAGGAAGAAGTTGCGATCGTTCGATATTGAAAGCCAAGAAATTGACTAACTGTTCTATGAATATGAATCACAAAAGGAGAACACATGATAAAATATTAGGGAGATAATTAAGAAACTAGAAAGGTGATCTAATCGACATACATGTTGAAAAGATAAGAATATCTAATAACGGAATAAGCTCCTAATACATTTGACATAGAACTACTAGATTTTTAACATTTTTGGCTGTGCATAAAAGATTTAGATCAAATGAATGATCTAATCGCATTCGAAAGAGAACGGAGGCAACTATATTAGCTTAATAACTAAGGAAGAAGTGTAATCGTAAGATATTGAGAACTAAGAAAGTCGACTAATCGTAATATATTTTGAGTCGCAAAAGGAGATACAATCAAAAGGAGAAGTAGTCGTATTAGATTTAAATAGAACCAAGAGCTTTATTATACATTCTAGATTTGTAATTAATCATTATCTAATCGTATAAGAAAAAGAACTGAGAAATGAGGCCTATTAATTATGCCTGCACAATTATTAAGGAAGAAATTGTAATAGTACTATCGTATTGAGAAGAAAGAAAGGGTCTAATCGTACTATATTATGACACAGTAAAGGAGATCTACTTTCGATAGTTCTTTGTTAGTTCTTAAGTAGATCGAGTCATATCAGATTAAGAAATAGAACGGGAGTTCTTATAAAAGTAAATCTCGTAACTGAAGATAAGAACTTAAAATGCGATTTGATTTGGCCAAATTAAGAACCATGAGTGATAACTATGCACAAAAGAATAAGAAATAAAATATAATATGTGAGAAATGAGGCCAAGTATACGTGCTTTATCACAGTGGAAGGAGTTGTACTCGTACGATATTGAGAACTAAGAAAGGGGACAAATCGTACAAGATTAAATACTAATAACTGGGATCAAGTCGCATAAGATTAAAAACAAGAAAGGAGTTCTCAACAAAGTACATGTAGAAACATAATAAGTTCTAATAACTCATGATAACAACGTAAAATGTGATTTAATTATGCTAGATTAAGAACCAAGAATCAGTTCAAATTGAAACGAGTTAGAACAAAAGATGATTCTTAACCTTATTTGAAAAAGAAGAGAAATGAAGCCAATTACACATTGTATAATGACAAAGGAAGAAGTGATAATCGTACAATATTGAGAACTAAGAAATGCGACTAATCGAGCTATACAATGAACAACAAAAGGAGACATAACATATGCAATTCACAGAACAAAGAAAGGAGATTAGTCGTGTAAGATTATGAAATATGAGAGGAGTTCCAATCATAGCACATTTGGAAAAGATATGAGATCAAATTTCACAAGGTAAGAACATAAATATGTTTTAATAAGAATGGATTAAGAACCATGTGCTCTATTCCTTGAAGATTTAGAACTAATACATCATCTAATAGAATTTGCAAATGAATAGAGAAATGAGGCCGATCAAACTTGCTTTACGAGTAAGGAAGATGTTGCGATCGTTCGATATTGAGAGCCAAGAAATTGACTAACTATTCTATGTATGAATCGTAAAAGGAGAACACATGATCAAAAATATTAGGGAGATAATTAAGAAACTAGAAAGGTGATCTAATCAACATACACGTCACTGTGATTAAGCACTTATACTTGGCCTCATTTCTCACTTATTTCTTCAAAACCATCATATTATGTTTTAGTTCTTATTCTTTTTTGCATAGTTATCACTCATGGTTCTTAATTTGGCCAAATCAAATCGCATTTTAAGTTCTTATCTTGAGTTACGAGATTTACTTTTATAAGAACTCCTGTTCTATTTGTTAATCTGATATGACTCGAATGACTTTTTTATTTCTTAATCCGGTACGACTAGATCTCCTTTACTGTGTATTAGACCATTTATTTCTTCTCAATATCATACTATTACAATTTCTTCCTTAATCATTGTGCAGGCGTAATTAATAGGACTCATTTCTCAGTTATTTTTCTTACACAATTAGATAATCTCTTAATTATAAATCTTTAATGAATACGACCCACCTTGGTTCTTTTTAAATCTAATACGAATACTTCTCCTTTATATAGAATAGTTCTCCATCTTGTTTGATTGTTGTATCTCATTTTGCGACTCACAATATATTACGATTAGTCGACTTTCTTAGTTCTCAATATCTTACGATTACACTTCTTCCTTAGTTATTAAGCTAATACGGTTGCCTCCGTTCTCTTTCAAATGCGATTAGATAATTCATTTTATCTAAATCTTTTGTGCACAGGTCCCACACATTGTTCTCAATCTAGTCTAACTAAGTCACGTACTAAGGGGTTATCATCCGTTATTAGATATTCTTATCTTTTCAACATGTATGTCGATTAGATCACCTTTCTAGTTTCTTAATTATCTCCCTAATATTTTATCATGTGTTCTCCTTTTACGATTCATAGAATTGTTAGTCAATTTCTCGGCTCTCAATATTGAACGATCGCAACTTCTTCCATACTCATAAAGCAAGTTTGATCGGCCTCATTTCTCTATTCTTTTGCAAATGCTATTCGATGATGTATTAGTTCTAAATCTTCAAGGAATAGGTCCAGCACAATGGTTCTTAATCCATTCTTAATAAAACATATTTATGTTCTTACGTTGTGAAATTTGATCTCATATTTTTTCCGAATATGCTATGATTGGAACTCCTCTCATATTTCATAATCCTACACGACTAATCTCCTTTCTTTGTTCTGTGAATTGCATATGTTATGTCTCCTTTTGTTGTTCATTGTATAGCACGATTAGTTCCATTTCTTAGTTCTCAATATTGTACGATTATCACTTCTTCCTTTGTCATTATACAAGGTGTAATTGGCTTCATTTCTCAGTTCTTTTTCAAATAAGGTTAGATCATCATCTTTTGTTCAAACTCTTTTTCAATTTGAACTGATTCTTGGTTCTTAATCTAGCATAATTAAATCACATTTTACGTTGTTATCATGGAAGGTGTTGTACTCGTACGATATTGAGAACTAAGAAAGGTGACAAATCGTACAAGATTAAATACTAATAACTGGGTCAAGTCGCATAAGATTAAGAAACAAGAAAGGAGTTCTCAACACACAAGTACATGTAGAAACATAATAAGTTCTAATAACTCATGATAACAACGTAAAATGTGATTTAATTATGCAAGATTAAGAACCAGGAATCAGTTCAAATTGAAAAAGAGTTTGAACAAAAGATGATGATCTAACCTTATTTGAAAAAGAACTGAGAAATGAAGCCAATTCACCTTATATAATGACAAGTTTGAAGAAGTCATAATCGTCAATCTTGAATTATGTTGATCTCTCTTAATCGTGCTATACAATGAACAACAAAAGGAGACATAACATATGCAATTCACAGAACAAAGAAAGGAGATTAGTCGTGTAAGATTATGAAATATGAGAGGAGTTCCAATCATAGCACATTTGGAAAAGATATGAGATCAAATTTCACAAGGTAAGAACATAAATATGTTTTAATAAGAATGGATTAAGAACCATGCGCTGGACCTATTCCTTGAAGATTTAGAACTAATACATCATCTATGCATTTGCAAAAGAATAGAGAAATGAGGCTCGATCTGCGATCAAACTTGCTTTACGAGTAAGGAAGAAGTTGCGATCGTTCGATATTGAGAGCCAAGAAATTGACTAACTGTTCTATGTATGAATCGCAAAAGGAAAACACGTGATAAAATATTAGGGAGATAATTAAGAAACTAGAAAGGTGATCTAATCGACATACATGTTGAAAAGATAAGAATATCTAATAACGGATGATAAGCCCCAAATACGTGACTTAGTTAGACTAGATTGAGAACCATGTGTGGGACCTGTGCACAAATGATTTCTCAAATGAATGATCTAATCGCATTCGAAAGAGAATGGAGGCAACCATATTATCTTAATAACTAAGGAAGAAGTGTAATCGTAAGATATTGAGAACTAAGAAAGTCGACTAATCGTAATATATTGTGAGTCGCAAAAGGAGATACATTCAAAGGGAGAAGTAGTCGTATTGGATTTAAAAAGAACCAAGAGCGGGTCGTATTCATTAAAGATTTATAATTAAGAGATTATCTAATGATTCGTATAAGAAAAAGAACTGAGAAATGAGGCCTATTAATTATGCCTGCACAATGATTAAGGAAGAAATTGTAATAGTACGATATTGAGAAGAAAGAAATGGTCTAATCGTACTATATTATGACAAAGTAAAGGAGATCTAATCGTACAGGATTAAAAACTAACGAAATAGATCGAATCATATCATATTAAAAAAAATAGAACAGGAGTTCTTATAAAAGTAAATCTCGTAACTCAAGATAAGAACTTAAAATGCGATTTGATTTGGCCAAATTAAGAACCATGAGTGATAACTATGCATAAAAGAATAAGAACTAAAATATAATATGATGGTTTTGAAGAAATAAGTGAGAAATGAGGCCAAGTATACGTGCTTAATCACAGTGGAAGGAGTTGTACTCATAGATATTGAGAAACGAGAGAAATCTGGACAAATCGTACAAGATTAAATACTAATAACTGGGATCAAGTCGCATAAGATTAAGAAACAAGAAAGGAGTTCTCAACAAAGTACATAAACATTTTCTTAGTTAAATGAAGCCAATTACACCTTGTATAATGACAAAGGAAGAAGTGATAATCGTACAATATTGGGAACTAAGAAATGGAACTAATCGTGCTATACAATGAACAACAAAAGGAGACATAACATATGCAATTCACAGAACAAAGAAAGGAGATTAGTCTTGTAAGATTATGAAATATGAGCGGAGTTCCAATCATAGCACATTTGGAAAAGATATGAGATCAAATTTCACAAGGTAAGAACATAAATATGTTTTAATAAGAATGGATTAAGAACCATGCGCTGGACCTATTCCTTGAAGATTTAGAACTAATACATCATCTAATAGCATTTCCAAAAGAATAGAGAAATGAGGCCGATCAAACTCTTTTGCTTTACGAGTATGGAAGAAGTTGGGATAGATTGTATTGAGAGCCAAGAAATTGACTAATTGTTCTATGAATCGTAAATGGAGAACGCATGATAAAGTATTAATCTTATACAATTAAGAAACTAGAAAGGTGATCTAATCGACATACATGTTGAAAAGATAAGAATATCTAATAACGGATGATAAGCACCTAATACGTGACTTAGTTAGACTAGATTGAGAACCATGTGTGGGACCTGTGCACAAAAGATTTAGATCAAATGAATGATCTAATCGCATTCGAAAGGGAACGGAGGCAACTATATTAGCTTAATAACTAAGGAAGAAGTGTAATCGTAAGATATTGAGAACTAAGAATGTCGACTAATCATAATATACTCTAATTCGCAGAAGGAGATACAATCAAACAAGATTGAGAACTAATAAAGGAGAAGTAGTCGTATTAGATTTAAAAAGAACCAAGAGCGGTTCGTATTCATTAAAGATTTATAATTAAGAGATTATACATATAATCGTATAAGAAAAAGAACTGAGATATCAGGCCTACTAATTATGCCTGCACAATGATTAAGGAAGAAATTGTAATAGTACGATATTGAGCAGAAAGAAAGGGTCTAATCGTACTATATTATGACACAGTAATGGAGATCCAATCGTACAGGATTAAAAAACTAACAATGTAGATCGAGTCATATCATAGTAAGAAATAGAACAAGAGTTCTTATAAAAGTAAATATCGTAACTCAAGATAAGAACTTAAAATGTGATTTAATTTGACCAAATTAAGAACCATGAGTGATAACTATGCATAAAAGAATAAGAACTAAAATATAATATGATGGTTTTGAAGAAATAAGTGAGAAATGAGGCCAAGTATACGTGCTTAATCACAGTGGAAGGAGTTGTACTGCATTTATATTGAGAACTAGAAAGGGACAAAGCTTGTCTCTAAATACTAATAACTGGGATCAAGTCAAATAGGATTAAGAAACAAGAAAGGAGTTCTCAATAAAGTACTCATGTAGAAACATAATAAGTTCAAATAACTCATGATAACAACGTAAAATGTGATTTAATTATGCTAGATTAAGAACCAAGAATCAGTTCAAATTGAAAAAGAGTTTGAACAAAAGATGATGATCTAACCTTATTTGAAAAAGAACTGAGAAATGAAGCCAATTACACACCTTGTATAATTGTGACAAAGGAAGAAGTGATAATCGTACAATATTGAGAACTAAGAAATGCGACTTATCGTGCTATACAATGAACAACAAAAGGCGACATAACATATGCAATTCACAGAACAAAGAAAGGAGATTAGTCGTGTAGGATTATGAAATATGAGAGGAGTTCCAATCCTAGCATATTTGGAAAAGATATGAGATCAAATTTCACAAGGTAAGAACATAAATATGTTTTAATAAGAATGGATTAAGAACCATGCGCTGGACCTATACCTTGAAGATTTAGAACTAATACATCATCTAATAGCATTTGCAAAAGAATAGAGAAATGAGGCCGATTCAAACTTGCTTCACGAGTAAGGAAGAAGTTGCGATCGTTTGATATTGAGAGCCAAGAAATTGACTAACTGTTCTATGATATGAATCGCAAAAGGAGAACAAATGATAAAATATTAGCGAGATAATTAAGAAACTGGAAAGGTGATCTAATCGACATACATGTTGAAAAGATAAGAATATCTAATAATGGATGATAAGCACCTAATACGTGACCTAGTTAGACTAGATTGAGAACCATGTGTGGGACCTGTGCACAAAAGATTTAGATCAAATGAATGATCCAATCGCATTCGAAAGAGAACGGAGGCAACTATTTTAGCTTAATCACTAAGGAAGAAGTGTAATCGTAAGATATTGAGAACTAAGAAAGTCGACTAATCGTAATATACTGTGAGTCGCAAAAGGAGATACAATCAAAAGGAGAAGTAGTCGTAATAGATTTGAAAAGAACCAAGAGAGGGTCGTATTCATTAAAGATTTATAATTAAGAGATTATCTATCGTATAAGAAGAATAACTGAGAAATGAGGCCTATTAATTATACACATTAATGATTAAGGAAGAAATTGTAATAGTACTATATTGAGAAGAAAGAAAGGGTCTAATCGTACTATATTGTTTCACAGTAAAGGAGATCTAATCGTACAGGATTAAAAAACTAACAAAGTAGATCGAGTCATATCATATTAAGAAATAGAACAGGAGTTCTTATAAAAGTAAATCTCGTAACTCAAGATAAGAACTTAAAATGCGATTTGATTTGACCAAATTAAGAACCATGAGTGATAACTATGCATAAAAGAATAAGAACTAAAATATAATATGATGGTTTTGAAGAAATAAGTGAGAAATGAGGCCAAGTATACGTGCTTAATCACAGTGGAAGGAGTTGTACCGTACGATATTGTGAACTGAGAAAGCGGACAAGTCGTACAAGATTAAATACTAATAACTGGGATCAAGTCGCATAGGATTAAGAAACAAGAAAGGAGTTCTCAAAAAAGTACTCAAAATTAGAAACATAATAACTTCTAATAACTCATGATAACAACGTAAAATGTGATTTAATTATGCTAGATTAAGAACCAAGAATCAGTTCAAATTGAAAAAGAGTTTGAACAAAATATGATGATCTAACCTTATTTGAAAAAGAACTGCGAAATGAAGCCAATTACACCTTGTATAATGACAAAGGAAGAAGTGATAATCGTACAATATTGAGAACTAAGAAATGGAACTAATCGTGCTATACAATGAACAACAAAAGGAGACATAACATATGCAATTCACAGAACAAAGAAAGGGGATTAGTCGTGTAGGATTATGAAATATGAGAGGAGTTCCAATCATAGCATATTTGGAAAAGATATGAGATCAAATTTCACAAGGTAAGAACATAAATATATTTTAATAAGAATGGATTAAGAACCATGCGCTGGACCTATACCTTTAAGATTTAGAACTAATACATCATCTAATAGCATTTCCAAAAGAATAGAGAAATGAGGCCGATCTCTTTAAACTTGCTTTACGAGTATGGAAGAAGTTGGGATCGTTCGACATTGAGAGCCAAGAAATTGACTAATTGTTCTATGAATCGTAAATGGAGAACGCATGATAAAGTATTAGGGAGACAATTAAGAAACTAGAAAGGTGATCTAATCGACATACATGTTGAAAAGATAAGAATATCTAATAACGGATGATAAGCACCTAATACGTGACCTAGTTAGACTAGATTGAGAACCATGTGTGGGACCTGTGCACAAAAGATTTAGATCAAATGAATGATCTAATCGCATTCGAAAGGGAACGGAGACAACTATATTAGCTTAATAACTAAGGAAGAAGTGTAATCGTAAGATATTGAGAACTAAGAATGTCGACTAATCATAATATACTCTAATTCGCAGAAGGAGATACAATCAAACAAGATTGAGAACTAATAAAGGAGAAGTAGTCGTATTAGATTTAAAAAGAACCAAGTGCGGTTCGCTATTCATTGTTTCTATAATCCTATGCGATGTGATCCCTCCTTATTAGTATTTAATCTTGTACGACTTGTCCGCTTTCTTAATTCTCAATATTGTACGATTATCACTTCTTCCTTTGTCATTATAAATAAAGGGTCTAATCGTATAATATTATGACACAGTAATGGAGATCATCATAATCGTTTTCAATTTGAACTGATTCTTAGTTCTTAATCTAGCATAATTAAATCAGATTCTTAGATCTTATAAAAGTTAATCTCGTAACTCATGATAAGAACTTAAAATGCGATTTGATTTGACCAAATTAAGAACCACGACTTGATAACTATGCATAAAAATATAAGAACTAAAATATAATATGATGGTTTTGAAGAAATAAGTGAGAAATGAGGCCAAGTAAACGTGCTTAATCACAGTGGAAGGAGTTGTACCCGTACGATATTGTGAACTGAGAAAGCGGACAAGTCGTACAAGATTAAATACTAATAACTGGGATCAAGTCGCATAGGATTAAGAAACAAGAAAGGAGTTCTCAAAAAAGTACAATTAGAAACATAATAACTTCTAATAACTCATGATAACAACGTAAAATGTGATTTAATTATGCTAGATTAAGAACCAAGAATCAGTTCAAATTGAAAAAGAGTTTGAACAAAATATGATGATCTAACCTTATTTGAAAAAGAACTGCGAAATGAAGCCAATTACACCTTGTATAATGACAAAGGAAGAAGTGATAATCGTACAATATTGAGAACTAAGAAATGGAACTAATCGTGCTATACAATGAACAACAAAAGGAGACATAACATATGCAATTCACAGAACAAAGAAAGGAGATTAGTCGTGTAGGATTATGAAATATGAGAGGAGTTCCAATCATAGCACATTTGGAAAAGATATGAGATCAAATTTCACAAGGTAAGAACATAAATATATTTTAATAAGAATGGATTAAGAACCATGCGCTGGACCTATTCCTTGAAGATTTAGAACTAATACATCATCTAATAGCATTTGCAAAAGAATAGAAATGTGGCAGATCAAACTTTTATAAGATCTCCTGTTCTATTTCTTAATCTGAAATGACTCGATCTACTTTGTCTAGTTAAATTAATTACTGTACTTGCACCTATCTAGTGACTTAGTTAGACAGATTGATCTCAAATTACTCGATTCTTATGCACAAAAGATTTAGATCAAATGAATGATCTAATCGCATTCGAAAGGGAACGGAGGCAACTATATTAGCTTAATAACTAAGGAAGAAGTGTAATCGTAAGATATTGAGAACTAAGAATGTCGACTAATCATAATATACTCTAATTCGCAGAAGGAGATACAATCAAACAAGATTGAGAACTAATAAAGGAGAAGTAGTCGTATTAGATTTAAAAAGAACCAAGTGCGGTTCGTATTCATTAAAGATTTATAATTAAGAGATTATATAGAATCGTATAAGAAAAAGAACTGAGATATCAGGCCTACTAATTATGCCTGCACAATGATTAAGGAAGAAATTGTAATAGTACGATATTGAGCAGAAAGAAAGGGTCTAATCGTACTATATTATGACACAGTAATGGAGATCCAATCGTACAGGATTAAGAACTAACAAAGTAGATCGAGTAATTTCAGATTAAGAAATAGAACGGGAGTTCTTATAAAAGTTAATCTCGTAACTCATGATAAGAACTTAAAATGCGATTTGATTTGACCAAATTAAGAACCATGAGTGATAACTATGCATAAAAGAATAAGAACTAAAATATAATATGATGGTTTTGAAGAAATAAGTGAGAAATGAGGCCAAGTATACGTGCTTAATCACAGTGGAAGGAGTTGTACCGTACGATATTGTGAACTGAGAAAGCGGACAAGTCGTACAAGATTAAATACTAATACTGTGATCATAATCGCCTAGGATTAAGAAACAATTAGGAGTTCTCAATTTACGTGTACAATTAGAAACTTAATAACTTCTAATAACTCATGATAACAACGTAACTTCTTGATTTAATAATGCTAGATTAAGAATCCAAGATCAATCATTTCAAATTCTTTCATCTTTGAACAAAATATGATTATCTAACCTTATTTGAAAAAGAACTGCGAAATGAAGCCAATTACACCTTGTATAATGACAAAGGAAGAAGTGATAATCGTACAATATTGAGAACTAAGAAATGGAACTAATCGTGCTATACAATGAACAACAAAAGGAGACATAACATATGCATTTCACAGAACAAAGAAAGGGGATTAGTCGTGTAGGATTATGAAATATGAGAGGAGTTCCAATCATAGCATATTTGGAAAAGATATGAGATCAAATTTCACAAGGTAAGAACATAAATATGTTTTAATAAGAATGGATTAAGAACCATGCGCTGGACCTATACCTTTAAGATTTAGAACTAATACATCATCTAATAGCATTTCCAAAAGAATAGAGAAATGAGGCCGCTATATATCAAACAAACTTGCTTTACGAGTATGGAAGAAGTTGGGATCGTTCGACATTGAGAGCCAAGAAATTGACTAATTGTTCTATGAATCGTAAATGGAGAACGCATGATAAAGTATTAGGGAGACAATTAAGAAACTAGAAAGGTGATCTAATCGACATACATGTTGAAAAGATAAGAATATCTAATAACGGATGATAAGCACCTAATACGTGACCTAGTTAGACTAGATTGAGAACCATGTGTGGGACCTGTGCACAAAAGATTTAGATCAAATGAATGATCTAATCGCATTCGAAAGGGAACGGAGGCAACTATATTAGCTTAATAACTAAGGAAGAAGTGTAATCGTAAGATATTGAGAACTAAGAATGTCGACTAATCATAATATACTCTAATTCGCAGAAGGAGATACAATCAAACAAGATTGAGAACTAATAAAGGAGAAGTAGTCGTATTAGATTTAAAAAGAACCAAGAGCGGTTCGTATTCATTAAAGATTTATAATTCTACAAGAGATTATATAATCGTATAAGAAAAAGAATTAGATATAAATCTTCTTAGGTGTAACTGGCACATGTCACGATTAGGAAGAAATTGTAATAGTACGATATTGAGCAGAAAGAAAGGGTCTAATCGTACTATATTTTACGTTGTTAATTGATCCATTAATACTTTATTAAGAACTAACAAAGTAGATCGAGTAATTTCAGATTAAGAAATAGAACGGGAGTTCTTATAAAAGTTAATCTCGTAACTCATGATAAGAACTTAAAATGCAATTTGATTTGACCAAATTAAGAACCATGATTGATAACTATGCATAAATCTATTTATGAACTAAAATATAATATGATGGTTCTGAAGAAATAAGTGTGAAATGAGGCCAAGTATACGTACTTAATCACAGTGGAAGGAGTTGTACTCGCATTTATATTGAGAACTAGAAAGGGAGATTTACTTTTATAAGAACTCCCGTTAACTGGGATCAAGTCTATTTCTTAAGAAACAAGAAAGGTCCACGATTAGACCTCTCATACAGTTCTACATGTGTATAATAATAAGTTCTAATAACTCATGATAACAACGTAAAATGTGATTTAATTATGCTAGATTAAGAACCAAGAATCAGTTCAAATTGAAAAAGAGTTTGAACAAAAGATGATGATCTAACCTTATTTGAAAAAGAACTGAGAAATGAAGCCAATTACACCTTGTATAATGACAAAGGAAGAAGTGATAATCGTACAATATTGAGAACTAAGAAATGGAACTAATCGTGCTATACAATGAACAACAAAAGGAGACATAACATATGCATTTCATCCTTAAGCAAAGAAAGGGGATTAGTCGTGTAGGATTATGAAATATGAGAGGAGTTCCAATCATAGCATATTTGGAAAAGATATGAGATCAAATTTCACAAGGTAAGAACATAAATATGTTTTAATAAGAATGGATTAAGAACCATGCGCTGGACCTATACCTTGAAGATTTAGAACTAATACATCATCTAATAGCATTTGCAAAAGAATAGCTTCTATTATAAGAAATGAGGCCGATCAAACTTGCTTCACAAGTAAGGAAGAAGTTGCGATCGTTCGATATTGAGAGCCAAGAAATTGACTAACTGTTCTATGATATGAATCGCAGAAGGAGAACACATGATAAAATATTAGGGAGATAATTAAGAAACTGGAAAGGTGATCTAATCGACATACATGTTGAAAAGATAAGAATATCTAATAACGGATGATAAACACCTAATACGTGACTTAGTTAGACTAGATTGAGAACCATGTGTGGGACCTGTGCACAAAAGATTTAGATCAAATGAATGATCTAATCGCATTCGAAAGATAACGGAGGCAACTATATTAGCTTAATAACTAAGGAAGAAGTGTAATCGTAAGATATTGAGAACTAAGAAAGTCGACTAATCGTAATATATTGTGAGTCGCAAAAGGAGATACAACAATCAAACAAGATTGAGAACTAATAAAGAAGAAGTAGTCGTATTATATTTAAAAAGAACCAAGAGCGGTTCGTGTCATTCATTAAAGATTTATAATTAAGAGATTATATAATCGTATAAGAATTTTCTTATCTTTTCAAATATATTACGCCTGCACAATGATTAAGGAAGAAATTGTAATAGTACGATATTGAGCAGAAAGAAAGGGTCTAATCGTACTATATTATGACACAGTAATGGAGATCCAATCGTACAGGATTAAAAAACTAACAATGTAGATCGAGTCATATCGTAGTAAGAAATAGAACGGGAGTTCTTATAAAAGTAAATCTCGTAACTCAAGATAAGAACTTAAAATGCGATTTGATTTGGCCAAATTAAGAACCATGAGTGATAACTATGCATAAAAGAATAAGAACTAAAATATAATATGATGGTTTTGAAGAAATAAGTGAGAAATGAGGCCAAGTATACGTGCTTAATCACAGTGGAAGGAGTTGTACTCGTACGATATTGTGAACTGAGAAAGCGGACAAAGCGTACAAGATTAAATACTAATAACTGGGATCAAGTCAAATAGGATTTTAAGAAACAAGAAAGGAGTTCTCAACAAAGTACATGTAGAAACATAATAAGTTCTAATAACTCATGATAACAACGTAAAATGTGATTTAATTATGCTAGATTAAGAACCAAGAATCAGTTCAAATTGAAAAAGAGTTTGAACAAAAGATGATGATCTAACCTTATTTGAAAAAGAACTGAGAAATACAGCCAATTACACCTTGTATAATGACAAAGGAAGAAGTGATAATCGTACAATATTGAGAACTAAGAAATGGAACTAATCGTGCTATACAATGAACAACAAAAGGAGACATAACATATGCAATTCATAGAACAAAGAAAGGAGATTAGTCGTGTAGGATTATGAAATATGAGAGGAGTTCCAATCATAGCATATTTGGAAAAGATATGAGATCAAATTTCACAAGGTAAGAACATAAATATGTTTTAATAAGAATGGATTAAGAACCATGCGCTGGACCTATACCTTGAAGATTTAGAACTAATACATCATCTAATAGCGTATTTGCAAAAGAATAGAGAAATGAGGCCGATCAAACTTGCTTCACAAGTAAGGAAGAAGTTGCGATCGTTCGATATTGAGAGCCAAGAAATTGACTAACTGTTCTATGTTATGAATCACAAAAGGAGAGAACATGATAAAATATTAGGGAGATACGATAAGAAACTAGAAAGGTGATCTAATCGACATACATGTTGAAAAGATAAGAATATCTAATAACGGATGATAAGCACCTAATACGTGACCTAGTTAGACTAGATTGAGAACCATGTGTGGGACCTGTGTACAAAAGATTTAGATCAAATGAATGATCTAATCGCATTCGAAAGGGAACGGAGGCAACTATATTAGCTTAATAACTAAGGAAGAAGTGTAATCGTAAGATATTGAGAACTAAGAAAGTCGACTAATCATAATATACTCTAATTCGCAGAAGGAGATACAATCAAACAAGATTGAGAACTAATAAAGGAGAAGTAGTCGTATTAGATTTAAAAAGAACCAGCGCAGAGCGGTTCGTATTCATTAAAGATTTATAATTAAGAGATTATATAATCGTATAAGAAAAAGAACTGAGAAATCAGGCCTATTAATTATGCCTGCACAATGATTAAGGAAGAAATTGTAATAGTACGATATTGAGCAGAAAGAAAGGGTCTAATCGTACTATATTATGACACAGTAATGGAAATCTAATCGTACAGGATTAAGAACTAACAAAGTAGATCGAGTCATATCATATTAAGAAATAGAACGGGAGTTCGTATAAAAGTAAATTTCATAACTCAAGATAAGAACTTAAAATGCGATTTGATTTGGCCAAATTAAGAACCATGAGTGATAACTATGCATAAAAGAATAAGAACTAAAATATAATATGATGGTTTTGAAGAAATAAGTGAGAAATGAGGCCAAGTATACGTGCTTAATCCCTTTCGAATGGCAAGTCGCATAAGATTAAGTAACAAGAAAAGAGTTCTCAACAAAGTACATGTAGAAACATAATAAGTTCTAATAACTCATGATAACAACGTAAAATGTGATTTAATTATGGCAGATTAAGAACCAATTTCTCAGTTCAAATTGAAAAAAATTTGAACAAAAGATGATAATCTCCTTATTTGAAAAAGAACTGAGAAATGAAGCCAATTACACCTTGTATAATGACAAAGGAAGAAGTGATAATCGTACACTATTGAGAACTAAGAAATGCAACTAATCGTGCTACAATGAACAACAAAAGGAAACAAAACATATGCAATTCACAGAACAAAGAAAGGAGATTATGTTTTGCTTATTATCCGTTATTAGATCTTCTTTCTTTTCCAATCTATTAGCATATTTGGAAAAGATCTTATACAAATTTCACAAGTGTAAGAACATCTTGTTTTAATAAGAATGGATTAAGAACCATGCGCTGGACCTATACCTTGAAGATTTAGAACAGACAGATGTGTATAAGAGACAGAGTCTAACTAAGTAAGTCACGTATTAGGTGCTTATCATCCGATTATTAGATCTTCTTATCTTGTTCACATCTTGTATGTCGATCAATATATTAGTGATAAGGTTATGTGTGGGACCTGTGTACAAAAGATTTAGATCAAATGAATTATCTAATCACATTCGAAAGAGAACGGAGGCAACTATATTAGCTTAATAACTAAGGAAGAAGTGTAATCGTAAGATATTGAGAACTAAAAAAGTCGACTAATCATAATATATTCTAAGTCGCAGAAGGAGATACAATCAAACAAGATTGAGAATTAATAAAGGAGAAGTAGTCGTATTATATTTAACTCAGTTCTTTTCTTATAGAATTACAAAATCTCTGAGTTCATATTAGATTAAGAAATAGAACAGGAGTTCTTATAAAAGTAAATCTTGTAACTCAAGATAAGAACTTAAAATGCGATTTGATTTGACCAAATTAAGAACCATGAGTGATAACTATGCATAAAAGAATAAGAACTAAAATATAATATGATGGTTTTGAAGAAATAAGTGAGAAATGAGGCCAAGTATACGTGCTTAATCACAGTGGAAGGAGTTGTACTCGTACGATATGTGATAACTAAGAAAGGGGACAAATCGTACAAGATTAAAAGTTCCATTTCAAAGTACATGTAGAAACATAATAAGTTCTAATAACTCATGATAACAACGTAAAATGTGATTTAATTATGCTAGATTAAGAACCAAGAATCAGTTCAAATTGAAAAAGAGTTTGAACAAAAGATGATGATCTAACCTTATTTGAAAAAGAACTGAGAAATGAAGCCAATTACACCTTGTATAATGACAAAGGAAGAAGTGATAATCGTACAATATTGAGAACTAAGAAATGGAACTAATCGTGCTATACAATGAACAACAAAAGGAGACATAACATATGCAATTCACAGAACAAAGAAAGGAGATTAGTCGTGTAGGATTATGAAATATGAGAGGAGTTCCAATCATAGCATATTTGGAAAAGATATGAGATCAAATTTCACAAGGTAAGAACATAAATATGTTTTAATAAGAATGGATTAAGAACCATGCGCTGGACCTATACCTGCGTGAAGATTTAGAACTAATACATCATCTAATTCATTTATCCCCTTTCTTAGTTGATCAAACTTGCTTCACGAGTAAGGAAAAAGTTGCGATCGTTCGATATTGAGAGCCAAGAAATTGACTAACTGTTCTATGTTATGAATCACAAAAGGAGAACACATGATAAAATATTAGGGATAATAAGAAACTGAAACTGCTAGATGTGTATAAGAGACAGTATGAAAAGATAAGAATATCTAATAACGGATGATTAGCAATAATACGTGACCTAGTCAGACTAGATTGAGAACCATGTGTGGGACCTGTGCACAAAAGATTTAGATCAAATGAATGATCTAATCGCATTCGAAAGATAACGGAGGTAACTATATTAGCTTAATAACTAAGGAAGAAGTGTCATCGTAAGATATTGAACTAAGAAAGTCGACTAATCATAATATATTCTAAGTCGCAGAAGGAGATACAATCAAACAAGATTGAGAATTAATAAAGGAGAAGTAGTCGTATTATATTTAAAAAGAACCATGAGCTGTTCGTATTCTTAGAATTTATAATTATCTGATTACCAACAAACAACCAGGATAATTAAAAGCTGAATTTAAGATATCTTAAAGAAAGGAACTTACAAATTTATTGAATCTAGATGTGTATAAGATTAGTTCTAGGATGAAAAGATTATTGTAAAAAGCAGGAAGTAGAAAGACTGAAATATTACAAGTGAAGGGAGTCGAGAGAGGAAGAGAGAAGAAAGTTCTGAGTTCTAAAAGCTCTGCCTTCCCTAACATTTGAAGGCCTCTATTTATAAGTATTAAAAACGGATTTGAAATTTTTAATTTGATGTCACTTTGATGTGATTCGTATTTTTTGTTGTTCATTGCATAGCACGATTAGTCAAAGTGGGGTAGTTTTCAATTTGTCTCTTATTGACATCAAGATGTGTATAATTTGAGAACTCGTTTCATCATCTGAAAAAAGTTTTCTTGCAACATCTATATGAGATTTTGCTCTGGTAATAAGATTTTCCAGCTCTTGTGTCCTCTGTTCTATGATTTCATGAATTCCCATGTATTTATCCATTTCTTCTTTCATGAAAGGGTCATCATCTTCATTTGTTTCATCAAAATCGTTAGAGAAAATGATGGTTCAAATTTGTTGTCAACACTTGGAAAAATACATGGGCTGTCTCTTATTCCTTAGAAGAGGTCCCTTGAATTGAATCAGTAAATTTTGATGAAACTTCTTGCATGATCTGATCCTTTATTTTTCTAAATCCAATTTTTGACTGTCAATTTTTTTTTCTTTCATTTTTCTACTTTTTTGGAAAATAAATTCTTCTTTTTCCTTTTCTTTTTGCTGTTCCTAGAGATTTAACACTCTCCTTTTTTCTTCCATTAGTAATGATTGTTCAATCTGAGAACAATTATATTCACATCTAGGCCACCATTTGTTCTCATGAATTCTTGATTTGAGGAAGAAAATATCCTATGCAAATACCAGCTTTCAATTTCCATGAAAAAGCCACGGATACTGAATTTGGCTAAGAAGTGTAGTAATTGTCTTCCAGAATATCGAGATCAAAAAATCGCTTTCAAACACTTTTTAAAATTTTTTGAATAATTTTTGAAGATCAGAAGGAAGAAAATTTTCAGGAATTCCATATGATTGGAACCATCTATAAAACCACATCGGAAGAAAAGTTTTGTTATTTAGAATTGTAGGTTCCATACGAATCCACCAAGTATGTTTAAAATCAGCAGTATTTTAAAGAAGAACAAAGGTGAATGAATTTATACAATCCCAATAATTGAAATTGTAATTGGAATTATTGAAAAATGATCTGAAAGAGAACACATCAGAGGAGTGTGTACTCCAATCATCAGTAGAAGGAACTGTTTTAATAAACATTTTAGACATTGTAAAATAATGATCTTGGATAGTGGGTCTCCATCCAATATCACCATCTTTAATATCAACAATTTTGGTAAGATTGAGGAAGTCAGCATAAGTATGCCTATATTTAAGAGGCCATTTAAATTTGAATTTGTCCTCCTGAATTTATTTGTCTTATTTGTCCTCTTACTGAATTTGGACTTCTTCCACCACGGGATCCTCTTCCGAGGATATCCATCATAATCTGAAAGATAATTTAAACATAGAAGAATTAATATTTTATTTTTATTTAGATTGACATATTCATATAATTGTTTTATTCGTAAATGATATGCTTTTGTGAAATATTTTATTTTTGCTTGTTCTTCATTATATATATCAGTTTCTTGTTGTAATATAGCAGATATCCATAAAGGATCTTTTTCTAATTTATAATATAATTTATATTCTAAATTTATTATTTTCTTTTTTATTTTTCTATCCTATTTTTTGCTACAATTATTCTAGATCGAAAATAATTTTTACTTCTAATTAGATTAATTTTATATGTCTTATAATTCTGGTTATATAGATTTTGTATAGGGAATTCTAAATTTCTATAATCTAATTTAGGAATTTTTTCTCTCTTATTTTAATTTTAATTCTTGTCCTCTTTTATTAATTTTTTTGGATGAACCAGATTCATGGGGCATATTTATCTTGGAAATTCCATCTGCAAGACTGTTGTTATTTTGTAAACCTTCTGGTATACACATCAGGTAAAGAATTAGAATCACATCTAATATATTCAATATCTAAATCAAATACAGATAATATAGACTGCCATCTAGCAAAAATTTGTTTAGAAGCAATATTTTTGATATCTTGTTCTAAAACATATTTTGTAGCACTGCAATCTATTCTTAAAAGAAATTTTTGATTTAATAAATCTTGTTGAAATTTAGAAATACAAAGAACAATGGATAAAATTTCTTTTTTAATTGTAGAATAATTTAATTGTGCACTTTCCCAAAGTCCAGATTTGAATCTTACTAATTCTTCTTTATTATTTTTAGGATTAATTTGTTTTAATATGCCACTATATCCTATATTAGAAGCATCTGTTTCCACAATTTTGTACCATTTAGTATTTGCTAAAGATAAACAAGGCAAATGTTTGACCTTTTCTTTAATTTTCTTAACAGCATCAGTATGAATTTGTGTCCAAGCAGGAGGATTCTTTTTTAATCTTTCATATAAGGGTTTACGATCTTGTGCAATATTTTTATAATATTCAGCAATATAATTTAAACTTCCTAAAAATCTTTGTAATTGTTTTTTAGTGTATTTATTTCATAAAAAATTTATTTGCAAATTCAATACTTCTTGAAATAGGAATAATTTGTCCATTCTCTATTTCAAATCCAAGAAATCTGATTTTATGTTGGAATAATTTAATCTTTTTAGCAGAAATAATGATACCATTTTTCTTGGCTATTTTAATGAAAATATTTAAATGTTTAAAATGTTGATCTATGGAATTTGAAAATATTAATATATCATCAATATAAGTAATAATATAAGAATAGGAAGAAAATATTTCATTCATTATATTTTGAAATTGAATGAGCATTTTAAGACCAAAAGGCATAACATTCCATTCGTAATGTCCAAATGGTACAAAAAAGTAGTTTTATATCTATCCTTTTCACTATTTGAATTTGCCAAAATCCGATTTTAGAAGAGAAATCTTCTCCTAATTTTTGATTAAACTCTTCTGTTTAATAGATCTTTTTTATTAGGAATGGGATATCTTATCCATTTTAAAACTTTGTTAATGAAATAATTTGCTTGTTAATTTTTTCTTTTATTTTAGGAGAGTTTAATTGATCTTCTATTCTTAAATTAAATATTTCTTTATGTAGATAATTAATTTGATTTTGTTTTAATTTAATATTATAGTCGAAAGAGTTTAAATCAAAAAAAATTTCTGTAGTAGCAAAATCAAAAGTTAATTCTGTCTTTATTACACAGCTTCCATCACAATAGTAAGGATACAATATTAATTTGACATAAAAAATGAGTTCCTAAAATTAAATGAAATCCAACAGGCATTTTAACAAAATTTCCTTCTTTTGAAAAAACACAGACATTAGAGATTTTATGTTCAATATGGATTTTTGATCCTTCAGCTGCTATTAAAGAAGCTGTAGTTTTTTCAAAATATTGAGAGGGAACTAATCCTTCTCTAATACAATTTAAGTCTGCACCTCCATCTACCATAGCAATTGATTTAAAGGCATAAGTATCATTTATGAAGAACCCCAGTTATGTTAATCATGTTTTGATGATGACCAAATCATACTAATGGTTTAAAGACAAGTGTGCAGAAAAACAGGGAGGTTCGGACGTAAATGATTTCAAAGAACAAAAACAACCATTAATGGCGATGGTAATCGTCCACACAAAGCCTCGGGCGAAGCAATGGGTCAATCGCTCATATTCCAATTAGACTTTGCTTAATCGACGGACGCATGTTCCGGACGCATCCCTGACGTCCAACGGATACCCTCGAAGCAAAGGATATCGGACGCAAATTTAGCGGCGTAAGCACGATCCAACGCTGTTTGTTCGGACGCACTCTTGCATCATCGGCCGTCAGAAGGTCAACGGCTAGTTTTCCAAGTGAGCAGACTTTAATTTTTGAGATCCGGAAACTGTCTCTTATACACATCTTTGGGGTATTTATAGTCGAATTAAGTAAGATAAGACTTCTACATTGATTACAAACAATTCTTGAGCTATTTGGGAGAAATAGGGGTACAAGTGTTGTAATAGTGTAGGTAGTGGATCAATTCCAAACAGCTCAAATCGACCTTAAACTGCTGTAGAAAATCCACATAGATGTGTATAAGAGACAGGTTGTGAATGAGATTACTCTTGGCTCAACTTAAGGGAATTAGTGTGAGCCAAGAGTGATCTCATTTGTGTACAAGAGGTTATTGTCTCACCTACTTTGAAGAGACTTTTAGGGCTGAACTTCAAGTTGTGAACTTGGTAGTTGCCTTGTGAGATCTCAAGCTTAAATTGTTGAATATCTTTTATATTCATTTGTGCTTAAGTTTTCATTTGGTGCACAAAGTTTGAATTTCTATTAAGCACAGAAAAAAGGTTTGTCTTTAGAGATAACCTAATTCACCCCCCCTCTTAGGTTGCTTTTGGGGCCAACAATTGGTATCAGAGCAAGAGTCTCTTTATTTTTGCTTAAATTGCATTAGAGTAAAGATCATGGCAACCAATAATACTCTGTTTTTAGAGGGGCATTCTATCACTAGACCTCCCATGTTTAATGGCATTAATTTTGCTTTTTGGAGGGATAGAATGAAAATTTGTGTTCAATCTATTAATATTGAATTATGGTATATTATTTATGAAGGTCCTATTGAGGCAAATATTTTTGATGAAAATACTAATAGATTAAGGCCTAAAACTAGATGAGTTTGAGTTAAATGCACAAGATAAAATAAATTTATCTTTAAATGCTAAAGCTATTAATATTTTGTATAATGCTTTGGATGCGAGATGAGTTTTCTAAAGTAAAAGGTTGCATATCGGCCAAGGAGATATGGGACAAATTGAAAGAAATCCATGAAGGAAGTGAAGATATTAGAGAGCAAAAGAAGTCACTTCTTGTGGCTAAATATGAAGGATTCATATTTAGCCACAAGAAGTGACAAGATGTATTGTAGGTTCCATGATATGGTAAAGGATTTGGAAGGTTTGGGTAAAGAATATTCCTTGGGTGAAAAGAATAGAAAATTTTGAATGCTTTACCTAAGGAATGGGAACCTAAATCCATTGCCATAGAAGAGTCTAAAAATTTAAATTCTATGCCTATTGATTCTTTGATCAATTCTCTAACCTCATTTGAATTGAAGTTGAAATACAAGCTACAAGATGAGGAGGCAAAGGAAAAAGAAGCATAGCATTTAAAGCCACAAATTTGTTTTTGTTTTTGAAAAGAAAAGAACTAGAAATATGTTTTTGAACAAAAATTTTATCAGCCTTTAGAAAAAATGATTTATGCTTTGTTAAATCTAAATCTTCTTTTTATGGCAATAAGAACATTACTTGTAATCATTGTCATCAACACGGCCATATAAAGAAAAATTGTTATGTTAAAAGAAATGAAAAATTAGGAATAAATTCTATTTGGGTGATTAAGCATGTTACTAATCCAATTGGACCCAAGAAAGTTTGGGTACCAAAAGTTGTTGCTTAACTTTGTATGTAGGTATGCTTGGAAAGCACCAAGGAATTCAAGATAGATTATCTATGAAGGGTGCTCAAGGCATATGAGCTAAGATCATATTGAAATGGGTAACATCTAAAGTTTTGTGTGCTTTCATTTATCAAGTTGAACTATGTTCTCTTGAATATTACTCATCTATATGGTCAAATGTGTTTAGAATGCTATGATACTTGTATCCCCAAAATTTTGTCTATAAATATCACTACTTGCAAAAGAAAGGGGGAGCATTTTTTTTAAAAAAAAAATCTGTTTTTTAGCAAGAAATTGCATCACACACGCTTCATTGTTTTAATGATGCTTTCTAGTAAAGAATAAGCGAAAATTGTTTGATCATAAGTGCAATTGATCATAATTTTTTGCATGAATTCTCTCTTTCTTCGAGTCCTCATTTTATTCATCTTTCAAGGGGGAGAATAAACTTAGGGGAAGCTTTAACTGCATTATTTTTTCTTATGTTTTGATAATGCCAAAGGGGGAGAAATAATGGACAAATTCTCTTGTGTAGTACTTCATATTCTCTTGTGTAGTACTTCATATTTTATGGTTGTTTTTTGAATTGTCCAATTGATTTGTCATCATCAAAAGGGAGATTGAAGAACCCGAGTCTCTTATACACATCTAGATGTGTATAAGAGACAGTCCCTGTTTTTCTGCACAAGTGTGCGAAAAAGCAGGAGGTTCGGACGCAAATGATCGTCAGAACAAAAACAACCACAACGACGATGGTAATCGTCCGAAACACAAAGAATACACATCTAGATGTGTAGGCCGTCTGAAATGTCCAACGGCTAGTTTTCCAGTAGACAGAAAATAGCCGTTGTGAAGTTGTTGAAAGCAGATATTTGGCAACTATAAATACCCCAAGGTCTGAATTAAGTAAGATAAGACTTCTACATTGATTACAAACAATTCTTGAGCTATTTGGGAGAAATAGTGGGTACAAGTGTTGTAATAGTGTAGGTAGTGTGGAAAGAGCTTAGAAGTGTAAAAGTTCTTCAAGTGTGAGAGTGGAGAGATAACAATTGTAACAAAGGGAGGTTGTGAGTGTAAAACTCTTGGCTCAACTTAAGGGAATTAGTGTGAGCAAGAGTGATCCTCATTCTGTGTACAAGAGGTTATTGTCTCACCTACTTTGAAGAGACTTTTAGGGCTAAACTTCAAGTTGTGAACTTGGTAGTTGCCTTGTGAGAAGCTCTTTGTAATTGCAAACTCCAAGCTTGAGAAGCAAGGGAGTTTGGTTTGATTCTCTTAATCTTAATATTGTTATTTGTTACATCCCTTTGTTACAATTGTTATCTCTCCTAGCTTCTCAAGCTTGCTTAAGTTTTACACTTCTGCAAGCTCTTTCCACAAGGCAACTACACAAATTACAACTGTCTCTTATACACCTAATGTGTATAAGAGACAGTACCTCTATGGTTTATATCTTATTTGCAATTACATAGACTTCTCACAAGGCAACTACCAAGTTCACAACTTGAAGTTTAAAGATAAAAGTAAGTTCAAAGCTTTTCAGCAATAAAATCTTCTACAACAAATGAGACAATCACCTCTTGTACACCTGTCTCTTATACACATCTAGATGTGTATAGAAGTTCTTCCAAATTAATGACTCTTTCTTTTAATAATTTTCAAAACTTTGTTTAAGAGTATTTATTTCTTTAATTTCTTGTTTTAATTCATTTATTTCTTGTTTTAAAATTTGAATAGTTATTGGTTCATTAGAGGTATTTTGAATATGATTAAAAACATCTTTCATAGAAAAACTAGTATTTTTAATTTCTAATTCTAGTTTAATTCTTTGGGGAAAACATTCTATTCTTTCTTCATTTTCAAAGTAACATCAAGATCATCTAATCTCTTCTTCAATGAATCTTTTTTATCGGATTTTCTATTTCATCTATTAGATCTAAAATAAATTTTTGATTATCATTAAAGTAAAAATTGTAGGATTTAAATCATGAGCTTCAACTATAGATTTATAATATATTAATTCGGGTACAATTAGAACATTCTTGAATCATCGAACTTGTTTGAAGTATTATCTTCATAATTTTCTTGAATTACTATCATTAAAATTTAGATGATTAATAATTTGTTCTTTAATTTCTTCATCTATTTGTAACTTCTTAGATGTGTATAAGAGACAGGTATGGAGATGTTTATTTAGGAAGTCTTTTACATAAGATTTGATGCTTCTTATGCAATGATAATAAATTAAAAATGTTATAAATTTCATCTAGAATGTGTATAAGAGACAGGTATTGTTCTCACTCTAGTGTAACTAAGTCACGTATTAGGGGATCATCATGCACTTAGAAATACGATCTTTCAAAAGAATTTGTATACTAGTTTGTAGTCAAGCATCAAATCTATGTAAAAGTCTTCCTAAGAAAACTGTCTCTTATACCATCTAAAATGGGATAAAGTAGGACATTTTAAATTCATTAATAATTCTCTATGAACATTATTGGAATTTGCAATATTTCCAATAAAATGTTTAACAATATTTATTATTAAAGTAAAGGCAGCATCTAATTTTTTAGTTTGAATTTGACCTTCTATTTTAATTTTAGTATGGTTTACTATTTCATTTTTCTGAGTTTTAGTGAGATAATTATCTCACCAACCTCAAGGATTCCAGAAAATCCTTCAATAACAATTTTGACAGCATTTGGCTCAATATTCCTTTTGGTGTCAAAATATTTATATAATAAGTATAAGAGTTATGTAAAGTTTTTTGTATTGCAGCATTACTATGAGCATCAATACACCACTCATATATTGTTCCAGAATTATAAGACTTTGCCATTATTTGTGGATCTTCATAACTTAAATCAATAGGAGTAGGTCTTTGAGTGATATAGAGGTTTCCCAATTACACCTTGTACAATGACAAAATAATCTTTTGACTAATCGTTCTGAATTGCATTTACTAAAAACATCAGAAGGTAAATTTTCTCTAGGTTTTATTGAAGAAATATGATCATTAGAAGTAGGAATTGGTTTAATATTAATAGGAGTATTTATATAAGGGGAAGAATAATAATGTAATTTTTCTTCAATTCTATTTAATTGTTTAGAAATTGTTCCTAAGTTAAGATTTGAAAAATTATTTTGTTTGATAATCTTAGCCATATCAGGTTTAGAACTATCAGCATAAGGAAAATAGCCTCAGTTTGATTTGCTTTTGATCCTATTTTAAGAGTTCTTGCAGGGGGGTGTATGGATTTTATAATATTATCATCATTTAAATACCAATTTTGATAAGTTTCTTCTAAAATAGAAATATCAAAATTTTTATCTATTAGGCTAGCATTATATTCATTTCTAAACCAAGGTATAAAATCTATATAAACCATAGAGGTTTTAATAAATTTATAATAATTTTTATTAATTTCTTTTAATTCTGTGTATATTATAACATGAAGAAAACCATTTTCTGAAATTTTTATATTTATCTTTGAAAAATCTCTTCTTTACATTTTTCAGTGTATAAGAGACATTTCTTCATCAGAAAATTCAAGGATTTTATAGAACTAAAAATCTTTAGGAGAAGATTGAAAATTCTTGAAAGATCTAAATTTATATCTTCTGTTTCGTACAAGAATTATAAATTCCATGAAGAATTTTATTAGGTGATTCTTTAGTTCCTTTAAAATTTAATCTATTAGATCTGGATCTATTAGAATCATAAAATCTACAGATCTAGGAGTATTTTGAAAATTTTGAGAAAGAGAAGTTGGAATAGAAGAAGTAGATCTTCTTCTTCTTGTGAAAGCTATTTCAACATTTCCTGTTGGTTCTTCATTAATGTAAGAAACTGAAGTATTAACTTCAACAGGAGTAGGATTTGTAATTTTTTCAAAAGTCCAAGTTTCTGGAATATTAACTTCATCCCAGCTAATTAATTTAGGAATTTGTATATTAGATCTAGTTAAATTTTTATCAATTAAAGGAGTTTTTCTGTCATTTGTATTTATATTAATAGCACCAGGACTTATAGTATTCATTAATTTATAACAAATTCTAGAAGTAATATTTATATTTTCAGATCCATTAATCGGATAATAGATTTAGTTTTAACATTTATCGGTTAAAACATCAAGTAAATTCTTATCATAAATTTACAGAAAAATTTGGATAACTAAAATAAATTGGGCCATTACAAAGACTTGATTCAATTAATCCGATTAAAAATTGAATCTGAAAATTTATTATGTCTGGCATCACGAAGAGCAACACAGACAGTAGTATCAAGTCCTTGACGATTTAAAGGTTGTAAAGCAATTTGAATTAAACCAATATGAATATAATTATAATTTTGAATTTCTAAATGTTTTTCTTTTAATAATTTAATAGTTTCATCAACTCCTTTGATAGGAATAGTTTTTTCAACAATTTTTATCATTAATTTTCATTTATAATCAAAGGTTCCAAATTTATAAACTGTTTCAGGTTTTAATTTGGGTAAATGTAATTTTGTATAGTATTTTCAATATCTTCAAATTTAATTAATTCAGAATTTTTGTAGATTTAGTAGACGAAGTAGAAAATTTGAACCAAAAATACGAAAGCATGATGTAGAAACATAAGGATTAATCATAACCCGACAAAATTCATGTCTTAATAATAAATTCAATAAACTTATTGGTGGTTAAAATAAAACTATTTTTATTCAAAAATAATGTTTATAATTGTTAAACTAACAAATTCCAATAAGCATAGACTGTCTCTTATACACATCTAATCTTGTAACCGAAGATAAGAACTTAAAATGCGATTTGATTTGGCCAAATTAAGAACCATGAGTGATAACTATGCATAAAAGAATAAGAACTAAAATATAATATGATGCTTCGAAAGAAATAAGTGAGAAATGAGGCCAAGTATACGTGCTTAATCACAGTGGAAGGAGTTGTACTCGTACGATATTGCTAACTAAGAAAGGGGACAAATCGTACAAGATTAAATACTAATAAATGGGATCAAGTCGCATAAGATTAAGAAACAAGAAAGGAGTTCCCAACAAAGTACATGTAGAAACATAATAAGTTCTAATAACTCATGATAACAACGTAAAATGTGATTTAATTATGCTAGATTAAGAACCACGAATCAGTTCAAATTGAAAAAGAGTTTGAACAAAAGATGATTATCTAACCTTATTTGAAAAAGAACTGAGAAATGAAGCCAATTACACCTTGTATAATGACAAAGGAAGAAGTGATAATCGTACAATATTGACAACTAAGAAATGTGACTAATCGAGATATACAATGAACAACAAAAGGAGACATAACATATGCAATTCACAGAACAAAGAAAGGAGATTAGTCATGTAGGATTATGAAATATGAGAGGAGTTCCCAATCATGGCACATTTGGAAAAGATATGAGATCAAATTTCACAAGGTAAGAACATAACTATGTTTTAATAAGAATGGATTAAGAACCATGCGCTGGACCTATATAAGAGAAGATTTAGAACTAATACATCATATAATAGCATTTGCAAAAGAATAGAGAAATGAAGCAGATCAAACTTGCTTTACGAGTAAGGAAGAGGTTACGATCGTTCGATATTGAGAGCCAAGAAATTGACTAACAGTTCTATGTTATGAATCGCAAAAGAAGAACACGTGATAAAATATTAGGGAGATAATTGAGAAACTCCTCACATTAGAAAGGTTATCTAATCGACATACATGTTGAAAAGATAACAATATCTATTAACAGATGATAAGCGCTAATACGTGACTTAGTTAGACTAGATTGAGAACCATGTGTGGGACCTGTGTACAAAAGATTTAGATCAAATGAATTTTCTAATCGCATTTGAAAGAGAACGGAGGCAACTATATTAGCTTAATAACTAAGGAAGAATTGCACTAGTAAGATATTGAGAACTAAGAAAGTCTACTAATCGTAATATATTGTGAGTCGCAAAAAGAGATATAGCAATCAAACAAGATTGAGAACTAATAAAGGAGAAGTAGTCGTATTAGATTTAAAAAGAACCAAAGGCGGGTCGTATTCATTAAAGATTTATAATTAAGAGATTATCTAATCGTATAAGAAAAAGAACTGAGAATGAGGCCTATTAATTATGCCTGCACAATGATTAAGGAAGAAATTGTAATAGTACGATATTGAGAAGAAAGAAAGGGTCTAATCGTACTATATTATATGACACAATAAAAGAGATCTAGTCGTACAGGATTAAGAACTAAGAAAGTCGATCGAGTCATATCAGATTAAGAAATAGAATAGGAGTTCTTATAAAAGTAAATCTCGTAACTCAAGATAAGAAGTTAACATGCGATTTGATTTGGCAAAATTAAGAACAATGAGAGATAACTATGCATAAAAGAATAAGAACTAAAATATAATATGATGGTTTTGAAGAAATAAGTGAGAAATGAGGCCAAGTATACGTGCTTAATCACAGTGGAAGGAGTTGTACTCGTACGATATTGTGAACTGAGAAAGCGGACAAATCGTACAAGATTAAATACTAATAACTGGGATCAAGTCGCATAAGATTAAGAAACAAGAAAGGAGTTCTCAACAAAGTACATGTAGAAAAATAATAAGTTCTAATAACTCATGATAACAACGTAAAATGTGATTTAATTATGCTAGATTAAGAACCACGAATCAGTTCAAATTGAAAAAGAGTTTGAACAAAAGATATGATTATCTAACCCTATTTGAAAAGAACTGAGAAATGAAGCCAATTACACCTTGTATAATGACAAAGGAAAAAGTGATAATCGTACAATATTGAGAAACCAATAAATGCGACTAATCGAGCTTACAATGAACAACAAAAGGAGACATAACGTATGCAATTCACTGAACAAAGAAAGGAGATTAGTCGTGTCAGATTATGAAATATGAGAGGAGTTCCAATCATTGCACATTTGGGAAAGATATGAGATCAAATTTCACAAGGTAAGAAGATAAATATGTTTTAATAAGAATGGATTAAGAACCATGCGCTGGACCTATTCCTTGAAGATTTAGAACTAATACATCATCTATGCATTTGCAAAAGAATAGAGAAATGAGGCCGATCAAACTTTCTTTACGAGTAAGGAAGAAGTTGCGATCGTTCGATATTGAGAGCCAAGAAATTGACTAACTGTTCAATGAATCGCAAAAGGAGAACACATGATAAAATATTAGGGAGATAATTCATTAATTAAGAAACTAGAAAGGTGATCTAATCGACATACATGTTGAAAAGATAAGAATATCTAATAACGGATGATAAGCCCCGAATACGTGACCTAGTTAGACTAAATTGAGAACCATGTGTGGGACTTGTGCACGAAAGATTTAGATCAAATGAATGATCTAATCGCATTCGAAAGAGAACGGAGTCAACTATATTAGCTTAATAACTAAGGAAGAAGTGTAATCGTAAGATATTGAGAACTAAGAAAGTCGACTAATCATAATATATTGTGGGTCGCAAAGGAGATACAATCAAACAAGATTGAGAACTAATAGAGGAGAAGTAGTCGTATTAGATTTAAAAAGAACCAAGAGCGGTTCGTATTCATTAAAGATTTATAATTAAGAGATTATCTAATCGTATAAGAAAAAGAACTGAGAAATGAGGCCTATTAATTATGCCTGCACAATGATTAAGGAGAAATTTTAATAGTATGATATTGAGAAGAAAAAAAGGGTCTAATCATACTAGGATTAAGAACTAACAAAGTAGATCGAGTCATATCAGATTAAGAAATAGAACAGGAGTTCTTATAAAATTAAATCTCGTTACTCAAGCTAAGAACTTAAAATGCGATATGATTTTGGCAAATTATGAACCATGAGTGATAACTATGCATAAAAGAATAAGAACTAAAATATAATATGATGGTTTTGAAGAAATAAGTGAGAAATGAGGCCAAGTATACGTGCTTAATCACAGTGGAAGGAGTTGTACCCGTACGATATTGAGAACCTTAAAAGGGGACAATTCGAAAAAAATTAAATACTAATAACAGGGATCAAGCCGCATAAGATTAAGAACCAAGAAAGGAGTTCTCAACAAAGTACATCTAGAAACATAATAAGTTCTAATAACTCATGATAACAACGGAAAATGTGATTTAATTATGCAAGATTTAGAACCAAGAATCAGTTCAAATTGAAAAAGAGTTTGATCCACAAAAGATGATTATCTAACCTTATTTGAAAAAGAACTGAGAAATGAAGCCAATTACACCTTGTATAATGACAAAGGAAGAAGTGATAATCGTACAATATTGAGAACTAAGAAATGCGACTAATCGAGCTATACAATGAATAACAAAATTATCACTTCTTCCTTTGTCATTATACAAGGTCTCATTAGTCGTGTAAGATTATGAAATACGAGAGCAGTTCCAATCATAGCACATTTGGAAAAGATATGAGATCAAATTTCACAAGGTAAGAAGATAAATATGTTTTAATAAGAATGTATTAAGAACCATGCGCTGGACCTATACCTTGAAGATTTAGAACTAATACATCATCTAATAGCATTTGCAAAAGAATAGAGAAATGAGGCCGATCAAACTTGCTTCACGAGTAAGGAAGAAGTTGCGATCGTTCGACATTGAGAGCCAAAAAATTGACTAACTATTCAATGAATCGCAAAAGGAAAACGCATGATAAAATATTACGTCTCTATTACAATTAATGTAACTAGAAAGGTGATCTAATCGACATACATCTTATACAGATAAGAATATCTAATAACGGATGATAAGCCCTGAATACGTGACCTAGTTAGACTAGATTGAGAACCATGTGTGGGTCCTGTGCACAAAAGAGACTAGGTCAAATGAATGATCTAATCGCATAGACTCTTATTCTCAACTAGATGTCTCTTAATAACTAAGGAAGAAGTGTAATCGTAAGATATTGAGAACTAAGAAAGTCGACTAATCATAATATATTCTAAGTCGCAGAAGGAGATACAATCAAACAAGATTGAGAACTAATAAAGGAGAAGTAGTCGTATTAGATTTAAACAGAACCAAGAGCGGGTCGTAGTCATTAAAGATTTACAATTAAGAGATTATCTAATCGTATAAGATCTTATACTGAGAATGAGGCCTATTAATTATGCCTGCACAATGATTAAGGAAGAAATTGTAATAGTACGATATTGAGAAAAAAAGAAAATGTCTAATCTAGTACTATATTACGACACAGTAAAGGAGATCTAGTGATACAGGATTAAGAACTAACAAAGTCGATCGAGTCATATCAGATTAAGAAATAGAACAGGAGTTCTTATAAAAGTAAATCTCGTAACTCAAGATAAGAACTTAAAATGCGATTTGATTTGGCCAAATTAAGAACCATGAGTGAGACGTATGCACAAAAGAATAAGAACAAAAATATAATATGATGGTTTTGAAGAAATAAGTGAGAAATGAGGCCAAGTATACGTGCTTAATCACAGTGGAAGGAGTTGTACTCGTACGAAATGGAGAACTGAGAAAGGGGACAAATCGTACAAGATTAAATACTAATAACTGGGTCAAGTCGCACAAGATTAAGAAACAAGAAAGGAGTTCTGAACAAAGTACATCTAGAAACAGAATAAGTTCTAATAACTCATGATAACAACGTAAAATGTGATTTAATTATGCTTGATTAAGAACCAGGAATCAGTTCAAATTGAAAAAGAGTTTATGATCAAAACATGATTATCTAACCTTATTTGAAAAAGAACTGAGAAATGAAGCCAATTACACAATGTATAATGACAAAGGAAGAAGTGATAATCGTACAATATTGAGAACTAAGAAATGCGACTAATCGAGCCATACGATGAACAACAAAAGGCGACATAACATATGCAATTCACAGAACAAAGAAAGGAGATTAGTCGTGTAAGATTATGAAATATGAGAGAAGTTCCAATCATAGCACATTTGGAAAAGATATGAGATCAAATTTCACAAGGTAAGAACATAAATACATTTTTATAAGAATGGATTAAGAACCATGCGCTGGACCTATTCCTTGAAGATTTAAAACTAATACCTCATCTATGTATTTGCAAAAGAATAGAGAAATGAGGCCGATCAAACTTGCTTTACGAGTAAGGAAGAAGTTGCGATCGTTCGATATTTAAAGCCAAGAAATTGACTAACTGTTCTATGTATGAATCGCAAAAGGAGAACACATGATATAAAATATTAGGGAGATAATTAAGAAACTAGAAAGGTGATCTAATCGACATACATGTTGAAAAGATAAGAATATCTAATAACGGATGATAAGCCCCTAATACGTGACTTAGTTAGACTAGATTGAGAACCATGTGTGGGACCTGTGCTCAAAAGATTTAGATCGAATGAATGATCTAATCGCATTCGAAAGGTTGAACGGATGCAACTATATTAGCCAAATAACTAAGGCAGAAGTGTAATCGTAATATATTGAAAACTAAGAATGTGAAACCAAAGTATTTTAATAGCCTTGTTCTTTCTTTTAACTGGTTTAAAATATTTTTCACATTATTTTTTTAGTCATAACAGACTTAACCGCAATTCGTTTTCAATTGGCAAATTGAGCGATTCTGCGATTTACGGGTAAGTGCACAGGTCCCAAACATGGACTAAGTGTAATTAGTGCATTGTGGTGTCTTAATTTGTTTATGGCTAAATTAGTACATTCTCTTATCAGCCATAAGGAAGTTTTTGGGTCAAATAGTCAACTTGGAGACTATTTGGTCAATGGGGAACTATTTGGGTCAACCTTGGAATTTCTTTTTAGTCTTCTTCTTGTTGTTTCTTCCTCATTTCTTCCTAGCAGCAGCCAAACTCCTCTTCCTCCATTTTCCCCAAAAATTTTCTTGGATTTCAAGTAGGAATCACTTGGAAGGTAAGATTTTATGTATTTTAGCATTTATGGCTTATGGGCTTTATGATCCAAGGTTTAATTTCAAGTTTTGTAGGATTCTTTATGGCTGAAAATAAACCCTCTTTGCAGACTTATATGTTATGATTTATGTATGTTATGGGTTGTTTTTAGTGTTTTGGAGGTTGGGAAGTGATTGGGGTTGATTTTTAACAACTTTCCATGGTTAGATTACAAATTTTAAGATTATGAGTTGGGGTTTTGTCTTCCATATGTGGCCTAGAGTGTTATGCTATGAATGCTTATGTCTATGCACATAATGATATTTAAGAGTGTTAAGAATAAGGTTAGTTTGGATAGGAATTAGACTTGAAACCAAGTGGAATTGATTTCCCTTCATTTTGTAAGTAAGCATCAGTTTGACGCAGCTAGGATAATTTGGATAATTGGTTATGTTTGAAGGATCTTTAATGATCTTTTGATGGTTTTAAGTGTTTCCTTGGTAGTGGGATGGATAGGAAGCATGTTTGAATCATGCTAGTGGCTAATCGGTAAAAATTTCAGTTTGGTAGTAATTCCTATCCTCATAACCACTACAAAACTCTAAAACAACATTACTGAGCACTTACAACTGTCTCTTATACACATCTAGATGTGTATAAGAGAAGCAATTGATATAGTCCCGGCTATTGCTCCGGTGAATCTTTCCGTTTATGCATTGGTTGGTTAGAATATGTTGTTTTGAGTTGGGTTGTAACCAAGGTCCCTTGAATACCTTGGAATTGGATTTTATTGGCAGGGAGGATAGCCTACTTATAGCCTAGGGAGAGGCGAAGTTTTCGTAATATAGTTTAAAAGATATGTTTGGTGGATTTTAGAATGTGTATGATGTTTGGAACTGCACTTTTACCAAGTTTTGGAACTATTACATATGAAATCGGGACCAAGCTATTTTATGTTAATCAAATGATATGTTTGCAAACTCTTTTGATATGAAAGCATTTTATAACTGTTTTGGCTCATAGGTGACCTAGGTATATATGTGTGAGGGCGAGACTATGGCATTGAAATGATTGGATCTTTTTGGCTATGTTTTGGACATGCCTGACGTTTAAATGGCATGATACATTTTAGAAACTACTTATGATTATGGTTTATTGACGTTTAAATGGCATGAGACATTTTAGAAACTACTTCATGACTATGGTTTTCACAAATGTTATTATCTTTATGTTTTCTTTTTATCGAAATGCTTGGCCCCATTTGAAGAGCTTTTATGATATCCACTGAGATCTTTGTTATACACATCTTATGACAAAGAAAGTCGACTAATCGTAATATATTTTGAGTCGCAAAAGGAGATACAATCGAAAAGAGAAGTGGTCGTATTAGATTTAAACAGAACCAAGAGCGGGTCGTTGCCCCATCAATTAGTCATTAAAGATTTACAATAAATAGATTATCTAATCGTATGAGAAAAAGAACTGAGAAATGAGGCCTATTAATTATGCTTGCACAATGATTAAGGAAGAAATTGTAATAGTACGATATTGAGAAGAAAGAAAGTGTCTAATCGTACTATATTACGACACAGTAAAGGAGATTTGGTCATACAGGATTAAGAACTAACAAAGTCGATCGAGTCATATCAGATTAAGAAATAGAACATGAGTTCTTATAAAAGTAAATCTCGTAACTCAGGATAAGAACTGAAAATGCGATTTGATTTGGCCAAATTAAGAACCATGATTGATAAGTATGCATAAAAGAATAAGAACTAAAATATAATATGATGGTTTTGAAGAAATAAGTGAGAAACAAGGCCAAGTATACGTGCTTAATCACAATGGAAGGAGTTGTACTCGTACGATATGGAGAACTAAGAAAGGGGATAAATCGGACAAGATTAAATACTATTAACTGGTATCAAGTCATTTGGATAAGATTAAGAAACAAGAAAGGAGTTCTCAACAAAGTACATGTAGAAACATAATAAGTTCTAATAACTCATGATAACAACGTAAAATGTAATTTAATTATTCTTGATTAAGAACCAGGAATCAGTTCAAATTGAAAAAGAGTTTGAGTAAAACATGATTAAATAACCTTATTTTAAAAAGAACTGAGAAATGAAGCCAATTACACATTGTATAACGACAAAGGAAAAAGTGATAATCGTACAATATTGAGAACTAAGAAATGCGACTAATCGAGCCATACGATGAACAACAAAAGAAGACATAACATATGCAATTCACAGAACAAAGAAAGGAGATTAGTCGTGTAAGATTATGAAATATGAGAGAAGTTCCAATCATAGCACATTTGGAAAAGATATGAGATCAAATTTCACAAGGTAAGAACATAAATATGTTTTAATAAGAATGGATTAAGAACCATGCGCTGGACCTATTCCTTGAAGATTTAGAACTAATACATATCATCTATGTATTTGCAAAAGAATAGAGAAATGAGGCCGATCAAACTTCATTTACGAGTAAGGAAAAAGTTGCGATCGTTCGATATTTAAAGCCAAGAAATTGACTAACTGTTCTATGTATGAATCGCAAAGGAGAACACATGATAAAATATTAGGGAGATAATTAAGAAACTAGAAAGGTGATCTAATCGACATGGTTATGTTGAAAAGATTCTAAATATCCAATAACGGAAACGGAAAGCCCCTAATACGACTTATACACATCTAGATGTGAATAAGAGACAAAGCTACTTGTTACAATGGTTCAGATCAAATGAATGATCTAATCGCTCGAAAGAGTTCGGAGGCAACTATATTAGCTTAATAACTAAGGCAGAAGTGTAATCGTAAGATATTGAGAACTAAGAAAGTCGACTAATTTTAATAGATTGTGCGTCGCAAAAGGAGATAAAATCGAAAGGAGAAGTAGTCGTATTAGATTTAAACAGAACCAAGAGCGGGTTGTAGAGAATGAGGCCTATTAATTATGACTGCACAATGATTAAGGAAGAAATTGTAATAGTACGATATTGAGAAGAAAGAAAAGGTCTAATCGTACTATATTACGACACAGTAAAGGAGATCTAGTGATACAGGATTAAGAACTAACAAAGTCGATCGAGTCATATCAGATTAAGAAATAGAACAGGAGTTCTTATAAAAGTAAATCACGTAACTCAAGATAAGAACTGAAAATGCGATTTGATTTGGCCAAATTAAGAACCATGAGTGATAAGTATGCATAAAAGAATAAGAACTAAAATATAATATGATGGTTTTGAAGAAATAAGTGAGAAATGAGGCCAAGTATACGGCTTCATCACCGTGGAATTAGTTGAACTCGTACTCAATTCTGAACTTATACACGGTTCTTAATCACTTCACAGATTGTCATAACTGGGATCAAGTCGCATAAGATTAAGAAACAAGAAAGGAGTTCTCAACAAAGTACATGTAGAAACATAATAAGTTCTAATAACTCATGATAACAACGTAAAATTTGATTTAATTATGCTTGATTAAGAACCGGGAATCAGTTCAAATTTGAAAAGAGTTTGAGCAAAACATGATTATCTAACCTTATTTGAAAAAGAACTGAGAAATGAAGCCAATTACACATTGTATAATGACAAAGGAAGAAGTGATAATCGTACAATATTGAGAACTAAGAAATGCGACTAATCGAGCCATACGATGAACAACAAAAGGAGACATAACATATGCAATTCACAGAACAAAGAAAGGAGATTAGTCGTGTAAGATTATGAAATATGAGAGAAGTTCCAATCATAGAACATTTGGAAAAGATATGAGATCAAATTTCACAAGGTAAGAACATAAATATGTTTTAATAAGAATGGATTAAGAACCATGTGCTCTATTCCTTGAAGATTTAGAACTAATGCATCATCTAATCTTCTTTTTCAATTTGAACTGAAATGAGGCCGATCAAACTTGCTTTACGAGTAAGAAAGAAGTTGCGATCGTTCGATATTGAAAGCCAAGAAATTGACTAACTGTTCTATGTATGAATCACAAAAGGAGAACACATGATAAAATAATAGGGAGATAATTAAGAAACTAGAAAGGTGATCTAATCGACATACATGTTGAAAAGGTAAGAATATCTAATAACGGATGATAATGTGTAATTGGCTTCATTTCTCAGTTCTTTTTCAAACCATGTGTGGGACACATGCACAAAAGATTTAGATCAAATGAATGATCTAATCACATTCGAAAGAGAGCGGTGGCAACTATATTAGCTTAATAACTAAGGAAGAAGTGTAATCGTAAGATCGAGAACAAAGAAAGTCGACTAATCGTAATATATTGTGAGTCGCAAAAGGAGATACAATCAAAAGGAGAAGTAGTCGTATTATATTTAAAAAGAACCAAGAGCGGGACGTATAGAACTTAAGAACTAACAAAGTAGATCGTCCCATATCAGATCAAGAAATAGAACGGGAGTTCTTATAAAAGTAAATCTCGTAACTCAAGATAAGAACTTAAAATGCGATTTGATTTGGCCAAATTAAGAACCATGAGTGATAATTATGCATAAAAGAATAAGAACTAGAATATAATATGATGGTTTTGAAGTAATAAGTGAGAAATGAGGCCAAGTATACGTGCTTAATCACAGTGGAAGGAGTTGTAGTCGTACGACATTGAGAACTGAGAAAGGGGACAAATCGTACAAGATTAAATACTAATAATTGGGATCAAGTCGTATGCATAAGATTAAGAAACAACAAAGGAGTTCTCAACAAAGTAAATGTAGAAACAGAATAAGTTCTAATAACTCATGATAACAACATAAAATGTTATTTAATTATGGTAGATTAAGGACCAAGAATCCGTTCAAATTGAAAAAGAGTTTAAACAAAAGATGATTATCTAACCTTGTTTGAAAAGAACTGAGAAATGAAGCCAATTACACACCTTGTATAATGACAAAGGAAGAAGTGATAATCGTACAATATTGAGAACTAAGAAATGCGCCTAATCGTGCTACACAATGTCTCTTATACACATCTAGATGTGCAATACAGAACAAAGAAAGGAGATTAGTCGTGTAAGATTATGTGTTCTCCTTGTGCGATTCATAACATCTAGATGTGTTAAGAGACAATTTCTTGCGAAGAAATTTCTAACTGTTCCTTTTGTGAATCGCACTTAGATAATCATGTGAATGGCACAAACTATGTCTCCTTTTGTTGTTACATCATCTGGATCGATTAATCGAGCATAATTAGATCAAAGATAATCATATCTAATGAGATATGAGACAGCTTTTCCTAATACGTGACTTAGTTATATCTTTTCCAAATGTGCTATGATTGGACCTGGTTCAGAAAAGATTTAGATCAAATGAATGATTTGCATTCAAAAGAGAACGGAGGCAACCATATTAGCTTAATAACTAAGGAACAAGTGTAATCGTATAGATATTGAGAACTAAGAAAGTCGACTAATCATGTATCACTAGATCTCCTTTCAGGATGTGTTCTCCTTTTGTGATCGATACATAGAACAGTTAAGAAATAGAACAGGAGTTCTTATAAAAGTAAATCTCGTAACTCAAGATAAGAACTTAAAATGCGATTTGATTTGGCAAAATTAAGAACCACGAGTAATAACTATGCATAAAAGAATAAGAACTAAATTATAATATGATGGTTTTGAAGAAATAAGTGAGAAATGAGGCCAAGTATACGTGCTTAATCACAGTGGAAGGAGTTGTACTAAATGTACGATATTGAGAACTCGAAAGGGGACAACACGACTAATCTCTGTCTCTTATACACATCTAGACTGTGTAATAAGATTAAGAAACAATAAGGACTTCTGTCAAAGTATATGTAGAAACATAATAAGTTCTTATAATATGATGATTTTTAAGAAATTAGTGAGTAACGAGGACAATTATACGTGCTTAATCACAGTGGAAGGAGTTGTATTCGTACTTTATTGAGAACTAGGAAAGGGGACAAATCCTTGTACAAGATTACATACTAATAACTTTGGGATCAAGTCGCATAAGATTAAGAAACAAGAAAGGAGTTCTCAACAAAGTACATGTAGAAACATTATAAGTTCTAATAACTCATGATAACAACGTAAAATGTGATTTAATTTTGCTTGATTAAGGACCAGGAATCAGTTCAAATTGAAAAAGAGTTTGAGTAAAACATGATTATCTAACCTTATTGAAAAAGAACTGAGAAATGAAGCCAATTATACCTTTTTGACAAAGGAAAAAGTGATGTCTCCTTAAGAAATTACTAATCGAGCTGTACCTGTCTCTTTACACATCTAGATAATCGAGCTATACGATGAACAACAAAAGGAGACATAACATATGCAATTCACAGAACAAAGAAAGGAGATTAGTCGTGTAAGATTATGAAATATGAGAGAAGTTCCAATCATAGCACATTTGGAAAAGATATGAGATCAAATTTCACAAGGTAAGAACATAAAAATATGTTTTAATAAGAATGGATTAAGAACCATGCGCTGGACCTATTCCTTGAAGATTTAGAACGAATACATCATCTATGCATTTGCAAAAGAATAGGGAAATGAGGCCGATCAAACTTGCTTTACGAGTAAGGAAGAAGTTGCGATCGTTCGATATTGAAAGCCAAGAAATTGACTAACTGTTCTATGTATGAATCGGCCTAGGAGAACACATGATAAAATATTAGGGAGACAATTAAGAAACTAGAAAGGTGATCTAATCGACATACATGTTGAAAAGATAAGAATATCAAATAACGGATGATCAGCCTCAAATACGCGACTTAGTTAGACTAGATTGAGAACCATGTGTGGGACCTGTGCGCAAAAGATTTAGATCAAATGAATGATCTAATCGCATTCGAAAGAGAACGGAGGCAAATATATTAGCTTAATAACTAAGGCAGAAGTGTAATCGTAAGATATTGAGAACTAAGAAAGTCGACTAATCGTAATAGATTGTGAGTCGCAAAAGGAGATAAAATGGTAAGGAGAAGTAGTCTGGTATTAGATTTAAACAGAACCAAGAGCGGGTTGTAGTCATTAAAGATTTACAATTAAGAGATTATCTAATCGTATAAGAAAAAGAACTGAGAATGAGGCCTATTAATTATGACTGCACAATGATTAAGGAAGAAATTGTAATAGTACGATATTGAGAAGAAAGAAAAGGTCTAATCGTACTATATTACGACACAGTAAAGGAGATCTAGTGATACAGGATTAAGAACTAACAAAGTCGATCGAGTCATATCAGATTAAGAAATAGAACAGGAGTTCTTATAAAAGTAAATCACGTAACTCAAGATAAGAACTGAAAATGCGATTTGATTTGGCCAAATTAAGAACCATGAGTGATAAGTATGCATAAAAGAATAAGAACTAAAATATAATATGATGGTTTTGAAGAAATAAGTGAGAAATGAGGCCAAGTATACGGCTTCATCACCGTGGAATTAGTTGAACTCGTACGATATTGAGAACTAGGAAAGGGGACAAAACGTAGAAATCCTGTTCTATTCTGATCAAGATTAAAGACTTGTAACTGGGATCAAGTCGCATAAGATTAAGAAACAAGAAAGGAGTTCTGAACAAAGTACATGTAGACACATCTAAGTTCTAATAATTTCATCAGAACAATCTTAATGTTATTTATTATGCTTGATTAAGAACCAGGAATCAGTGTCAAATTGAAAAAGAGTTTGAGCAAAACATGATTATCTAAGTTTATTTGAAAAAGAACTGAGAAATGAAGCCAATTACCCCTTGTATAATCTACAAAGGAATAAGTGATAGGCGTACAATATTGAGAACTATGCATTCCGACTAATCGAGCCATACGATGAACAACAAAAGGAGACATAACATGTGCCATTCACGAACAAAGAAAGGAGATTAGTCGTGTAAGATTATGAAATATGAGAGAAGTTCCAATCATAGAACATTTGGAAAAGATATGAGATCAAATTTCACAAGGTAAGAACATAAATATGTTTTAATAAGAATGGATTAAGAACCATGTGCTCTATTCAATAATTCTCTTGAAGATTTAGAACTAATGCATCATCTAATAGAATTTGCAACTGAATAGAGAAATGAGGCCGATCAAACTTGCTTTACGAGTAAGGAAGAAGTTGCGATCGTTCGATATTGAAAGCCAAGAAATTGACTAACTGTTCTACATCTGTATCACAAAGGAGAACACATGATAAAATATTAGGAGATAATTAAGAAACTCTAGATGTGTATAAGAGACAGGAATAGGTCCAGCGCATGGTTCTTAATCCAACGGATGATAAGCCCTAATACGTGACTTAGTTAGACTAGATTGAGAACCATGTGTGGGACACATGCACAAAAGATTTAGATCAAATGAATGATCTAATCACATTCGAAAGAGAACGCAGTGGCAACTATATTAGCTTAATAACTAAGGAAGAAGTGTAATCGTAAGATATTGAGAACAAAGAAAGTCGACTAATCGTAATATATTGTGAGTCGCAAAAGGAGATACAATCAAAAGGAGAAGTCGTCGTATTTCCTGGATTAAGAACTAACAAAGTAGATCGACCCATATCAGATCAAGAAATAGAACGGGAGTTCTTATAAAAGTAAATCTCGTAACTCAAGATAAGAACTTAAAATGCGATTTGATTTGGCCAAATTAAGAACCATGAGTGATAATTATGCATAAAAGAATAAGAACTAGAATATAATATGATGGTTTTGAAGTAATAAGTGAGAAATGAGGCCAAGTATACGTGCTGGTTCACGTGGAAGGAGTTGTAGTCGTCGACATTGAGAAGCTGAGAAGGGGACAAATATTCTTATCTCTTAATTTTTAAATCCAGCTAATTGGGATCAAGTCGCATAAGATTAAGAAACAACAAAGGAGTTCTCAACAAAGTAAATGTAGAAACAGAATAAGTTCTAATAACTCATGATAACAACATAAATTGTTATTTAATTATCTAGATTAACTTACCAAGAATCCGTTCAAATTGAAAAAGAGTTTAAACAAAAGATGATTATCTAACCTTGTTTGAAAAGACAGTTCTTTAATGAACTCAATTATACTCTTGGTTCTGTTTAAAGAGACAGTCTAGATAATGTACGATATATAGATCTTAAGAAATGCGACTTGTCGTGCTACACAATGAACAAAAAAGGAGACATAACATATGCAATTCACGAAGATGTGTATAAGAGACAGATATTCTAGATGTGTATAAGAGACAGGGCACATGTTATGTCATGGTTTTGTTGTTGGCCAATAAAATTGCATTTTCTGTTCTTATCTTGAGTTACGTGATTTACTTTTATGATAAAATATTAGGAGATAATTAAAATCTTTTCAGATTAGATTGAGAACCGTGTGGGGGACCTGTGCAGAAAAGATTTAGATCAAATGAATGATTTGCATTCAAAAGAGAACGGAGGCAACCATATTAGCTTAATAACTAAGGAACAAGTGTAATCGTGTTTATTGAGAACTAAGAAAGTCGACTAATCGTAAAATATTGTGAGTCGCAAATATACGATTATATTCTTATCTTTTCAACTGTCAATATCTGTCTCTTATACACATTAGATTTAATAAGAGTCAAGAGCGGGTCGTATTCATTAAAGATCTTTAATGAACACGATTATCTAATATATTTTACAGGGACCGAGAAATGAGGCCTGCACAATGATTAAGGAAGAAATTGTAATAGTACGATATCGAGAAGAAAGAAAGGGTCTAATCGTACTATATTCGACACGGTAAAGGAGATCTAATCGTACGATTAAGAATTAACAAAGTAGATCGAGTCATATCAGATTAAGAACACATTTTAGGAGTTCTTATAAAAGTATCATCTCGTAACTCAAGATAAGAACTTAAAATGCGATTTGATTTGGCAAAATTAAGAACCACGAGTAATAACTATGCATAAAAGAATAAGAACTAAATTATAATATGATGGTTTTGAAGAAATAAGTGAGAAATGAGGCCAAGTATACGTGCTTAATCACAGTGGAAGGAGTTGTACTCGTACGATATTGAGAACTCAGAAAGGGGACAAATCGTACAAGATTACATACTAATAACTGGGATCTTGTCGCATAAGATTAAGAAACAAGAAAGGAGTTCTCAACAAAGTATATGTAGAAACATAATAAGTTAATATAATATGATGATTTTAAGAAATTAGTGAGAACGAGGCCAAGTATACGTGCTTAATCACAGTGGAAGGAGTTGTATTCGTACTTTATTGAGAAAGATCTAGGAAAGGGGACAAATCGTACAAGATTACATACTAATAACTGGGATCAAGTCGCATAAGATTAAGAAACAAGAAAGGAGTTCTCAACAAAGTACATGTAGAAACATTATAAGTTCTAATAACTCATGATAACAACGTAAAATGTGATTTAATTTTGCTTGATTAAGGACCAGGAATCAGTTCAAATTGAAAAAGAGTTTGAGTAAAACATGATTATCTAACCTTATTGAAAAAGAACTGAGAAATGAAGCCAATTATACCTTGTATAATGACAAAGGAAAAAGTGATAATCGTACAATATTGAGAACTAAGAAATGCGACTAATCGAGCTATACGATGAACAACAAAAGGAGACATAACATATGCAATTCACAGAACAAAGAAAGGAGATTAGTCGTGTAAGATTATGAAATATGAGAGAAGTTCCAATCATAGCACATTTGGAAAAGATATGAGATCAAATTTCACAAGGTATTAACATAAAAATATGTTTTAATAAGACCATTTTATCTCCTTTTTCAAATACGCGACTTAGTTAGACTAGATTGAGAACCATGTGTGGGACCTGTGCGCAAAAGATTTAGATCAAATGAATGATCTAATCGCATTCGAAAGAGAACGGAGGCAAATATATTAGCTTAATAACTAAGGCAGAAGTGTAATCGTAAGATATTGAGAACTAAGAAAGTCGACTAATCGTAATAGATTGTGAGTCGCAAAAGGAGACGTAAAATGGTAAGGAGAAGTAGTCGTATTAGATTTAAACAGAACCAAGAGCGGGTTGTAGTCATTAAAGATTTACAATTAAGAGATTATCTAATCGTATAAGAAAAAGAACTGAGAATGAGGCCTATTAATTATGACTGCACAATCTATTCGATTATACACATCTAGTAATTATAAGACGACAGACTTCTGCCTTAGATCTAATACTTTCTTATATCTCTCTGTGATTATGCACATCTAGATGTTTCTAAGAACTAACATCTCGATCGAGTCATATCAGATTAAGAAATAGAACAGGAGTTCTTATAAAAGTAAATCACGTAACTCAAGATAAGAACTGAAAATGCGATTTGATTTGGCCAAATTAAGAACCATGAGTGATAAGTATGCATAAAAGAATAAGAACTAAAATATAATATGATGGTTTTGAAGAAATAAGTGAGAAATGAGGCCAAGTATACGGCTTCATCACCGTGGAATTAGTTGAACTCGTACGATATTGAAACTCCTGTTCTATTTCTTCTGTCTGTTATCCATCTCGATCGTACAATATTGAGTTCTTAGTTCTCGACTAGTCGATCTTCTCTTACGATGAACAACAATTAGACATCTACATGTGCCATCACAGAATTTCTTAAGGATATGACTCGTGTAAGATTATGAAATATGAGAGAAGTTCCAATCATAGAACATTTGGAAAAGATATGAGATCAAATTTCACAAGGTAAGAACATAAATATGTTTTAATAAGAATGGATTAAGAACCATGTGCTCTATTCCTTGAAGATTTAGAACTAATGCATCATCTAATAGAATTTGCAACTGAATAGAGAAATGAGGCCGATCTTTCTTTCATCTAGAGTATCTCTACTCAGTTGCAATCTGTTCGATATTAGATGATGCATTACCGATTAACTGTTCTAGGTATGAAGCACATGGAGATTACATGATAAAATATTAGGGAGATAATTAAGAAACTAGAAAACTGATCTAATCGACATACATGTTGAAAAGGTAAGAATATCTAATAACACGTTGTTACAGATGTGTATAAGAGACAGACACTATCCATTAACAATGAGGAGTGGGACACATGCACAAAAGATTTAGATCAAATGAATGATCTAATCACATTCGAAAGAGAGGTCCCAATTATTAGATGTGTATAAGAGACAGTTAAATCTTCTCAATATCGTACGACTGTCTCTTGGTACGACATCTAGATGTAATATATTATGAGTCGCTAAAGGAGATACAATCATTTTCAAGGAGAAGTAGTCCTATTATATTTAAAAAGAACCAAGAGGGGCGTACACATCTAGATGTGTATAAGAGACATTATTAATATTTAATCTTGTACGAACTTATACACTTTCTAGTTAATTATGCCTGCACAAATATTAAGGAAGAAATTGTAATAGTACGATATTCAAAAGAAAGAAAGGGTCTAATCGTACTATATTATGACATGGTAAAGAGACTTTGTGAAATTTGATCTCATATCTTTTGGAACTTCTCTCATATTTCATAATCTTACATCTGTTCTTATGCTTCTTATAAAGTTTCTAAATCTCGTAACTCAAGATAAGAACTTAAAATGCGATTTGATTTGGCCAAATTAGTAGAACCATGAGTGATAATTATGCATAAAAGAATAAGAACTAGAATATAATATGATGGTTTTGAAGTAATAAGTGAGAAATGAGGCCAAGTATACGTGCTTAATCACAGTGGAAGGAGTTGTACTCGTACGACATTGAGAACTGAGAAAGGGGACTTAAAATCGTACAAGATTAAATACTAATAATTGGGATCAAGTCGCATAAGATTAAGAAACAACAAAGGAGTTCTCAACAAAGTAAATGTAGAAACAGAATAAGTTCTAATAACTCATGATAACAACATAAAATGTTATTTAATTATGGTAGATTAAGGACCAAGAATCCGTTCAAATTGAAAAAGAGTTTAAACAAAAGATGATTATCTAACCTTGTTTGAAAATCTCCTTTCTTTGTTCTGTGTATTGCATCTGTCTCTTATACACATCTAGATGTGTATAAGAGACAGATATCGAACGATCGCAAGAACTAAGAAATCGCCTAATCGTGCTACACAATGAACAAAAAGGAGACATAACATATGCAATTCACAGAACAAAGAAAGGAGATTAGTCGTGTAAGATTATGAAATATGAGAGAAGTTCCAAGATGTGTATAAGAGACAGGTTCTAGATGTGTATGAATCGCACAAGGCCCCCACACGGTTCTAGGGAGATAATTAAGAAACTAGAAAGGTGATCTAATCGACATACATGTTGAAAAGATAAGAATATCTAATGACGGATGATAAGCCCCTAATACGTGACTTAGTTAGACTAGATTGAGAACCGTGTGGGGACACATGCGAGAAAAGATTTAGATCAAATGAATGATTTGCATTCAAAAGAGAACGGAGGCAACCATATTAGCTTAATAACTAAGGAACAAGTGTAATCGTAAGATATTGAGAACTAAGAAAGTCGACTAATCGTAAAATATTGTGAGTCGCAAAGGAGATACTGCAATAAAAAATGATTGAGAACTAATAAAGGAGAAGTAGCCGTATTAGATTTAAAAAGAACCAAGAGCGGGTCGTATTCATTAAAGATTTTTAATTAAGAGATTATCTAATCGTATAAGAAAAAGAACTGAGAAATGAGGCCTATTAATTATGCCTGCAAAATGATTAAGGAAGAAATTGTAATAGTACGATATCGAGAAGAAAGAAAGGGTCATATCGTACTATATTCTGACACGGTAATTAGATCTAATCGTACAGGATTAAGAATTAACAAAGTAGATCGAGTCATATCAGATTAAGAAATAGAACAGGAGTTCTTATAAAAGTAAATCTCGTAACTCAAGATAAGAACTTAAAATGCGATTTGATTTGGCAAAATTAAGAACCACGAGTAATAACTATGCATAAAAGAATAAGAACTAAATTATAATATGATGGTTTTGAAGAAATAAGTGAGAAATGAGGCCAAGTATACGTGCTTAATCACAGTGGAAGGAGTTGTACTCGTACGATATTGAGAACTCAGAAAGGGGACAAATCGTACAAGATTACATACTAATACGATTAGATCAAGTCGCATAAGATTAAGAAACAAGATTTCAGTTCTCACTTCTATTGTAGAAACATAATAAGTTAATTTCTTCTCAATATTAAGAAATTAGTGATAATTAGATGTGTGCTTAATCACAGTGGAAGGAGTTGTATATTCGTACTTTATTGAGAACTAGGAAAGGGGACAAATCGTACAAGATTACATACTAATAACTGGGATCAAGTCGCATAAGATTAAGAAACAAGAAAGGAGTTCTCAACAAAGTACATGTAGAAACATTATATGTTATAATCTTGTCATGTTGTTACGTTTCTCCTGTTTAATTATACACATCTTAAGGACCAGAATCAGTTCAAATTGAAAAATCTTCAAGGAATAGAGCCTGTCTCTTATACACATCAGATGTGTATAAGAGACAGGTATAATTGGCTTGTATAATGACAAAGGAAAAAGTGATAATCGTACAATATTGAGAACTAAGAAATCGACTAATCGAGCTATACGATGAACAACAAAAGGAGACATAACATATGCAATTCACGAACAAAGAAAGGAGATTAGTCGTGTAAGATTATGAAATATGAGAGAAGTTCCAATCATAGCACATTTGGAAAAGATATGAGATCAAATTTCACAAGGTAAGAACATAAAAACATATGTTTTAATAAGAATGGATTAAGAACCATGCGCTGGACCTATTCCTTGAAGATTTCGAACTAATACATCATCTATGCATTTGCAAAAAATAGGGAAATGAGGCCGATCAAACTTGCTTTACGAGTAAGGAAGAAGTTGCGATCGTTCGATATTGAAAGCCAAGAAATTGACTAATACACATCTAGATGTGTATAAGAGACAGTCATACACCTGTTCTACCTTAGGGAGACAATTAAGAAACTAGAAAGGTGATCTAATCGACATACATGTTGAAAAGATAAGAATATCAAATAACGGATGATCAGCCTCAAATACGCGACTTAGTTAGACTAGATTGAGAACCATGTGTGGGACCTGTGCGCAAAAGATTTAGATCAAATGAATGATCTAATCGCATTCGAAAGAGAACGGAGGCAAATATATTAGCTTAATAACTAAGGCAGAAATCTTTTGCGCACAGGTCCCACACATGGTTCTCAATCTAGTCTAACTAAGTCGCGTATTTGAGGCTGATCAAGATGTCTATAAGAGACAGGTGGAGCACGCTAAAAGAACCAAGAAGCGGGTTGTAGTCATTAAAGATTTACAATTAAGAGATTATCTAATCGTATAAGAAAAAGAAGCGAGAATGAGGCCTATTAATTATGACGCACAATGATTAAGGAAGAAATTTTTGCAGCTCACAATATCTGATCTCTTATACACATCTAGATGTGTATATTACGACACGATAAATCAATACAAAACCTATGTAAGAACTAACAAAGTCGATCGAGTCATATCAGATTAAGAAATAGAACAGGAGTTCTTATAAAAGTAAATCACGTAACTCAAGATAAGAACTGAAAATGCGATTTGATTTGGCCAAATTAAGAACCATGAGTGATAAGTATGCATAAAAGAATAAGAACTAAAATATAATATGATGGTTTTGAAGAAATAAGTGAGAAATGAGGCCAAGTATACAGATGTCATAAGAGACAGGTATTGCAAATCTAATAAGTGGGATCAAGTCGCATAAGATTAAGAAACAAGAAAGGAGTTCTGAACAAAGTACATGTAGAAACATAATAAGTTCTAATAACACACGATAACAACGTGAAATGTGATTTAATTATGCTTGATTAAGAACCAGGAATCAGTTCAAATTGAAAAAGAGTTTGAGCAAAACATGATTATCTAAGTTTATTTGAAAAAGAACTGAGAAATGAAGCCAATTACCCCTTGTATAATGACAAAGGAAGAAGTGATAATCGTACAATATTGAGAACTAAGAAATGCGACTAATCGAGCCATACGATGAACAACAAAAGGAGACATAACATGTGCCATTCACAGAACAAAGAAAGGAGATTAGTCGTGTAAGATTATGAAATATGAGAGAAGTTCCAATCATAGAACATTTGGAAAAGATATGAGATCAAATTTCACAAGGTAAGAACATAAATATGTTTTATTCGAACAGAGCAACAAACTTAACCACAATGTAATAGAACCATCAAACCATTTCTTAACTATAAAACCGAATATTTCTTCTTAGTACAAAAGATGCTACAACAAAAACAAAGTTCATAAATACAAAACCTATCTAATACACTACCCCTGAATGATCTAATCACATTCGATTGATCCAGTCTGGCAACTATATTAGCTTAATAACTAAGGAAGAAGTGTAATCGTAAGATATTGAGAACAAAGAAAGTCGACTAATCGTAATATATTGTGAGTCGCAAAAGGAGATACAATCAAAAGGAGAAGTAGTCGTATTATATTTAAAAAGAACCAAGAGCGGGACGTTCTCACATAAAGATGTCTATAATAGACAGTCATAGATGTGTATAAGAAAAAGAACGGAGAAACGAGGCCTATTAATTACATGTACAAATATTAACTGTCTCTTATAATAGTACGATATTCATAAGAAAGACAGCGACTATTTCTCGTTTCTATATTATGACACGGTAAAGGAGATCTAATCGTACGAGGACTTAAGTTAGTTCTGTCTCCTGTACGATCTACCCATATCATCCTGTAAGAATTAGAACGCACCTTTCTTATAAAAGTAAATCTCGTAACTCATTATAAGAACTTAAAATGCGATTTGATTTGGCCAAATTAAGAACCATGAGTGACATTATGCATAAAAGAATAAGAACTAGAATATAATATGATGGTTTTGAAGTAGTTCTAAGTGAGAAATGAGGCCAAGTATCGTGCTTAATCACGTGGAAGGAGTTGTAGTCGTCGACATTTTCGAGTCGAAAGGGGTCAAATCGTACAAGATTAAATACTAATAATTGGGATCAAGTCGCATAAGATTAAGAAACAACAAAGGAGTTCTCAACAAAGTAAATGTAGAAACAGAATAAGTTCTAATAACTCATGATAACAACATAAAATGTTATTTAATTATGGTAGATTAAGGACCAAGAATCCGTTCAAATTGATCTACCTGTTTATAACAGAAAGATTTGTTATCTGTCCTTGTTTGAAAAGAACTGTAAATGAAGTCATTATACACCTTGTATCTTTGACAAAGGAAGAAGTTCTCAATATCGTACAATATCTTATCGCCTAATCGTGCTACACAATGAACAAAAGGAGACATAACATATGCAATTCACGAACAAAGAAAGGAGATTGGTCGTGTAAGATTATGAAATACGAGTGAGGAAGAAGTTGCGATCGTTCGATATTGAGAACCAAGAAATTGACTAAGTTCAATCTTATACACATCTAGATAACTTAGTTCTTATACTTTTATCCTGTTATAATTAAGAATCTAGAAAGAACTGATCTAATCGACATAAGTTGAAAATCTAAGAATATCTAATCTGACTAAGTGATAAGCCCCTCCTACGTCACTTAGTTAGACTAGATTGAGAACCGTCCCCCACACGGTTCTTTCTTCTATCTAAGTCAGATGTGTATAAGAGACAGGTATTTTAGTTCTATACGATTATTACTTCTTCCTTACGATATACAAGGTGTGTAATTGGCTTATTTCTCTAATATTCGACTACATGTGTTCCTGTCTTTATACACATCTAGATGTGTATAAGAGACAGCATTCGTTCTAAAGCTGTCTCTTATACACATCTAGATGTGTATAAGAGACAGGCTCTTGGTTCGAATCGTATTCATTAAAGATTTTTAATTAAGAGATTATCTAATCGTATAAGAAAAAGAAGCGAGAAATGAGGCCTATTAATTATGCTGCAAAATGATTAAGGAAGAAATTGTAATAGTACGATATTGAGAAGAAAGAAAGGTTCTAATCGTACTATATTACGACACAGTAAAGGAGATCTAATCGTCAGGATTAAGAATTAACAAAGTAGATCGAGTCATATCAGATTAAGAAATAGAACAGGAGTTCTTATAAAAGTAAATCTCGTAACTCAAGATAAGAACTTAAAATGCGATTTGATTTGGCAAAATTAAGAACCACGAGTAATAACTATGCATAAAAGAATAAGAACTAAATTATAATATGATGGTTTTGAAGAAATAAGTGAGAAATGAGGCCAAGTATACGTGCTTAATCACAGTGGAAGGAGTTGTACTCGTACGATATTGAGAACTCAGAAAGGGGACAAATCGTACAAGATCTTATACTAATAACAGTGGAAGGAGTTGTATTCGTACTTTATTGAGAACTAGGAAAGGGGACAAATCGTACAAGATTACATACTTTATAGAAGACAGATCAAGTCGCATAAGATTAAGAAACAAGAAAGGAGTTCTCAACAAAGTACATGTATAAACATCTATAATGTTATACATGTACTTGGTCCTTAATCAAGCAACGTTAAATCACATTTTACGTTGTGTATATGAAGGACCAGGAATCAGTTCAAATTGAAAAAGAGTTTGAGTAAAACATGATTATCTAACCTTATTGAAAAAGAAGCGAAATGAAGCCAATTATACCTTGTATAATAACAAAGGAAAAAGTGATAATCGTACAATATTGAGAACTAAGAAATCCGACTAATCGAGCCATACGATGAACAACAAAGGAGACATAATATCTGTCTCTTATACACATCAAAGAAAGGAGATTAGTCGTGTAACCTTATGAAATATGAGAGAAGTTCCAATCATAGCACATTTGGAAAAGATATGAGATCAAATTTCACAAGATTGCGACTCACAATACAATTAAGAAACTAGAAAGGTGATCTAATCGACATACATGTTGAAAAGATAAGAATATCAAATAACGGATGATCAGCCTCAAATACGCGACTTAGTTAGACTAGATTGAGAACCATGTGTGGGACCTGTGCGCAAAAGATTTAGATCAAATGAATGATCTAATCGCATTCGAAAGAGAACGGAGGCAAATATATTAGCTTAATAACTAAGGCAGAAGTGTAATCGTAAGATATTGAGAACTAAGAAAGTCGACTAATAACTTCGTAATAGATTGTGAGTCGCAAAAGGAGATAAAATCGTAAGGAGAAGTAGTCGTATTAGATTTAAACAGAACCAAGAGCGGGTTGTAGTCATTAAAGATTTACAATTAAGAGATTATCTAATCGTATAAGAAAAAGAACTGAGAATGAGGCCTATTAATTATGACTGCACAATGATTAAGGAAGAAATTGTAATAGTACGATATTGAGAAGAAAGAAAAGGTCTAATCGTACTATATTACGACACAGTAAAGGAGATCTAGTGATACAGGATTAAGAACTAACAAAGTCGATCGAGTCATATCAGATTAAGAAATAGAACAGGAGTTCTTATAAAAGTAAATCACGTAACTCAAGATAAGAACTGAAAATGCGATTTGATTTGGCCAAATTAAGAACCATGAGTGATAAGTATGCATAAAAGAATAAGAACTAAAATATAATATGATGGTTTTGAAGAAATAAGTGAGAAATGAGGCCAAGTATACGGCTTCATCACCGTGGAATTAGTTGAACTCGTACGATATTGAGAACTAGGAAAGGGGACAAAACGTACAAGATTAAAGACTAATAACTGGGATCAAGTCGCATAAGATTAAGAAACAAGAAAGGAGTTCTGAACAAAGTACATGTAGAAACATAATAAGTTCTAATAACACACGATAACAACGTGAAATGTGATTTAATTATGCTTGATTAAGAACCAGGAATCAGTTCAAATTGAAAAAGAGTTTGAGCAAAACATGATTATCTAAGTTTATTTTTCAATCTTGAAGCTGTATTACCCCTTCTCATAATCACAAAGGAAGAATCTGATAATCGTACAATCTTGAGAACTAATTTCTTGCGACTAATCGAGCCATACGATTAACAACAAAAGGAGACATAACATGTGCCATTCACAGAACAAAGAAAGGAGATTAGTCGTGTAAGATTATGAAATATGAGAGAAGTTCCAATCATAGAACATTTGGAAAAGATATGAGATCAAATTTCACAAGGTCCAAGAACATAAATATGTTTTAATAAGAATGGATTAAGAACCATGTGCTCTATTCCTTGAAGATTTAGAACTAATGCATCATCTAATAGAATTTGCAACTGAATAGAGAAATGAGGCCGATCAAACTTGCTTTACGAGTAAGGAAGAAGTTGCGATCGTTCGATATTGAAAGCCAAGAAATTGACTAACTGTTCTATGTATGAATCACAAAAGGAGAACACATGATAAAATATTAGGAGATAATTAAGAAACTAGAAAGGTGATCTAATCGACATACATGTTGAAAAGGTAAGAATATCTAATAACGGATGATAAGCCCTAATACGTGACTTAGTTAGACTAGATTGAGAACCATGTGTGGGACACATGCACAAAAGATTTAGATCAAATGAATGATCTAATCACATTCGAAGAAACGGTTACACCCCTATATTAGCTTAATAACTAAGGAAGAAGTGTAATCGTAAGATATTGAGAACAAAGAAAGTCGACTAATCGTAATAGTATTGTGAGTCGCAAAAGGAGATACAATCAAAAGGAGAAGTAGTCGTATTATATTTAAAAAGAACCAAGAGCGGGACGTATTCATTAAAGATTTATTATTAAGAGATTATCTAATCGTATAAAAGTTGTAGTCGTCGACATTGAGAACTGAAAGGGGACAAATCGTACAAGATTAAATACTAATAATTGGGATCAAGTCGCATAAGATTAAGAAACAACAAAGGAGTTCTCAACAAAGTAAATGTAGAAACAGAATAAGTTCTAATAACTCATGATAACAACATAAAATGTTATTTAATTATGGTAGATTAAGGACCAAGAATCCGTTCAAATTGAAAATGTGTTTAAACAAAAGATGATTATCTAACCTTGTTTGAAAAGAACTGAGAAATGAAGCCAATTACACACCTTGTATAATGACAAAGGAAGAAGTGATAATCGTACAATATTGAGAACTAAGAACATCTCATTTCCACAATGAACAAAAGGAGACATAACATATGCAATTCACGGAACAAAGAAAGGAGATTGGTCGTGTAAGATTATGAAATACAGTGAGGAAGAAGTTGCGATCGTTCGATATTGAGAGCCAAGCGTAATTGACTAACTGTTCAATGTTTAGAACTTAGTTAATTCTGTCTCTTATACACATCTAGATCTCCTATAAGAGACAGATCCTGTAGATCTTAATCTGATATGACTCGATATCATGTGTCAAAAGAGAACGGAGGCAACCATATTAGCTTAATAACTAAGGAACAAGTGTAATCGTAATATATTGAGAACTAAGAAAGTCGACTAATCGTAAAATATTGTGAGTCGCAAAGGAGATACTGCAATAAAAAATGATTGAGAACTAATAAAGGAGAAGTAGCTTTATTAGATTTAAAAAGAACCAAGAGCGGGATTAAGAACTAACCTGCGTCTCTTATACACATATTGTACCTGTCTCTTATACACATGAGAAATGAGGCCTTCTAATTATAAAATAGTGATTAAGGAAGAAATTTATTTAGATCTTCTAGTAATAGTACGATATCGAGAAGAAAGAAAGGGTCTAATCGTACTATATTCTGACACGGTAAAGGAGATCTAATCGTACAGGATTAAGAATTAACAAAGTAGATCGAGTCATATCAGATTAAGAAATAGAACAGGAGTTCTTATAAAAGTAAATCTCGTAACTCAAGATAAGAACTTAAAATGCGATTTGATTTGGCAAAATTAAGAACCACGAGTAATAACTATGCATAAAAGAATAAGAACTAAATTATAATATGATGGTTTTGAAGAAATAAGTGAGAAATGAGGCCAAGTATACGTGCTTAATCACAGTGGAAGGAGTTGTACTCGTACGATATTGAGAACTCAGAAAGGGGACAAATCGTACAAGATTACATACTAATAACTGGGATCAAGTCGCATAAGATTAAGAAACAAGAAAGGAGTTCTCAACAAAGTATATGTAGAAACATAATAAGTTAATATAATATGATGATTTTTAAGAAATTAGTGAGAAACGAGGCCAAGTATACGTGCTTAATCACAGTGGAAGGAGTTGTATTCGTACTTTATTGAGAACTAGGAAAGGGGACAAATCGTACAAGATTACATACTAATAACTGGGATCAAGTCGCATAAGATTAAGAAACAAGAAAGGAGTTCTCAACAAAGTACATGTAGAAACATAATAAGTTCTAATAACTCATGATAACAACGTAAAATGTGATTTAATTTTGCTTGATTAAGGACCAGGAATCAGTTCAAATTGAAAAAGAGTTTGAGTAAAACATGATTATCTAACCTTATTGAAAAAGAACTGAGAAATGAAGCCAATTATACCTTGTATAATGACAAAGGAAAAAGTGATAATCGTACAATATTGAGAACTAAGAAATGCGACTAATCGAGCTGTACGATGAACAACAAAAGGAGACATAACATATGCAATTCACAGAACAAAGAAAGGAGATTAGTCGTGTAAGATTATGAAATATGAGAGAAGTTCCAATCATAGCACATTTGTGAAAAGATATGAGATCAAATTTCACAAGGTAAGAACATAAAAATATGTTTTAATAAGAATGGATTAAGAACCATGCGCTGGACCTATTCCTTGAAGATTTAGAACTAATACATCATCTATGCATTTGCAAAAGAATAGGGAAATGAGGCCGATCAAACTTGCTTTACGAGTAAGGAAGAAGTTGCGATCGTTCGATATTGAGAGCCAAGAAATTGACTAAGCTGTTCTATGTATGAATCGTAAAGGAGAACACATGATAAAATATTAGGAGACAATTAAGAAACTAGAAAGGTGATCTAATCGACATGTATCTCCTTTTGCGACTGTCTCAGATAATCATGTTTGCAACTCCTGTCTCTTATCGTATCTAGATGTGTATAAGAGACAGACCAATCTCCTTTCTTTGTTCTGTGAATTGCATATAATTATGTCTCCTTTTTTGTTCATTGAAATCTCACACGATTACTTCAAAACATTTCTTAGTTCACAATCTAGATGTTTATAATCGTAAGGTAATTAATAACTAAGAAATTCGACTAATTTTCTTAGATTGTGATATCGTAAAAGGACAATTTCTTCCTTAATCATTGTGCAGTCATCATTAATTAAACAGAACCAAGAGCGGGTTGTAGTCATTAAAGATTTACAATTAAGAGATTATCCAATCTTGTTTGATTGTATCGAGAAGAACTTATTAATTACTATTGTCACTTTCTTTAAACTCCAATCATTGTGCAGTACAACTCTGTCTCTTATACACATCTAGATGTGTATAAGAGACACAGATCATGTTTTGCTCAAACTCTTTTTCAATTTTCTTAATCGATATGACTCGATCGACTTTGTTAGTTAAGAAATAGAACAGGAGTTCTTATAAAAGTAAATCACGTAACTCAAGATAAGAACTGAAAATGCGATTTGATTTGGCCAAATTAAGAACCATGAGTGATAAGTATGCATAAAAGAATAAGAACTAAAATATAATATGATGGTTTTGAAGAAATAAGTGAGAAATGAGACGATTTGCCAAGTATACGGCTTCATCACCGTGGAATTAGTTGAACTCGTACGATATTGAGAACTAGGAAAGGGGACAAAACGTACAAGATTAGACTAATAACTGGGATCATGTCGCTTAAGATTCAGAAACAAGTACTTGTTCTGAATCAAAGTACATGTAGAAACATAATAAGTTCTAATCTCAGTTCGATTCAAACAAGGATTTAATTATGCTTGTATAAGAGACAGGCATAATTAAATCACATTTCAAAACATGATTATCGTGTGTTGAAAAGAACTGAGAAATGAAGCCAATTACCCCTTGTATAATGACAAAGGAAGAAGTGATAATCGTACAATATTGAGAACTAAGAAATGCGACTAATCGAGCCATACGATGAACAACAAAAGGAGACATAACATGTGCCATTCACAGAACAAAGAAAGGAGATTAGTCGTGTAAGATTATGAAATATGAGAGAAGTTCCAATCATAGAACATTTGGAAAAGATATGAGATCAAATTTCACAAGGTAAGAACATAAATATGTTTTAATAAGAATGGATTAAGAACCATGTGCTCTATTCCTTGAAGATTTAGAACTAATGCATCATCTTAATAGAATTTGCAACTGAATAGAGAAATGAGGCCGATCAAACTTGCTTTACGAGTAAGGAAGAAGTTGCGATCGTTCGATATTGAAAGCCAAGAAATTGACTAACTGTTCTATGTTATGTCACAAAAGGAGAACACATGATAAAATATTAGGGAGATAATTAAGAAACTAGAAAGGTGATCTAATCGACATACATGTTGAAAAGGTAAGGCTCGATTAGTCCTTAGTTCTCAATATTGAAAGATTATCACCTGTCCAGCTTGGTTCTTACAATATCAGATCAAGAAATAGAACGGGAGTTCTTATAAAAGTAAATCTCGTAACTCAAGATAAGAACTTAAAATGCGATTTGATTTGGCCAAATTAAGAACCATGAGTGATAATTATGCATAAAAGAATAAGAACTAGAATATAATATGATGGTTTTGAAGTAATAAGTGAGAAATGAGGCCAAGTATACGACGTGCTTAATCACAGTGGAAGGAGTTGTAGTCGTACGACATTGAGAAGGAATAGGGACAAATCGTACAAGATTAAATACTTCTAATTGGGATCAAGTCGCATAAGATTAAGAAACAACAAAGGAGTTCTCAACAAAGTAAATGTAGAAACAGAATAAGTTCTAATAACTCATGATAACAACATAAAATGTTATTTAATTATGGTAGATTAAGGACCAAGAATCCGTTCAAATTGAAAAAGAGTTTAAACATCTACGCACGTAGACTTGGCCTCATTTCTCACTTATTACTTCAAAACCATCAAATTATACTTTAAGTTCTTATTCTTGAGTTACGTGATAATCTGTCTAAGAACTACCTGTTGAAAAGTATAAGAATGAGAGTTCTACTTTGATATCCCTAATACGTGACTTAGTTAGACTAGATTGAGAACCGTGTGGGGGACCTATGCAGAAAAGATTTAGATCAAATGAATGATTTGCATTCAAAAGAGAACGGATCAATCTAGTTATTAAGCTAATATGTATAATCTTACAAGTGTAATCGTAAGATATTGAGAACTAAGAAAGTCGACTTTAATCGTAATCTAGATCTCTGATTTGATCTAAGGATGTGTATTGAGACAGTAGACCCTTTCTTTCTTCTCGATATCGTACTAGATCGTATAATATTAGTCTTTAAAGGAGATCGTTTTGTACAGGATTAAGAATTAACAAAGTAGATCGAGTCATATCAGATTAAGAAATAGAACAGGAGTTCTTATAAAAGTAAATCTCGTAACTCAAGATAAGAACTTAAAATGCGATTTGATTTGGCAAAATTAAGAACCACGAGTAATAACTATGCATAAAAGAATAAGAACTAAATTATAATATGATGGTTTTGAAGAAATAAGTGAGAAATGAGGCCAAGTATACGTGCTTAATCACAGTGGAAGGAGTTGTACTGCGATATTGAGAACTCAGAAAGGGGACAAATCGTACAAGATTAAATACTAATAACTGGGATCAAGTCGCATAAGATTAAGAAACAAGAAAGGAGTTCTCAACAAAGTACATGTAGAAACATAATAAGTTAATATAATATGATGTTATTCTTATTCTTTATACGTGCTTAATCACAGTGGAAGGAGTTGTATTCGTACTTTATTGAGAACTAGGAAAGGGGACAAATCGTACAAGATTACATACTAATAACTGGGATCAAGTCGCATAAGATTAAGAAACAAGAAAGGAGTTCTCAACAAAGTACATGTAGAAACATTATAAGTTCTAATAACTCATGATAACAACGTAAAATGTGATTTAATTTTGCTTGATTAAGGACCAGGAATCAGTTCAAATTGAAAAAGAGCTTGAGCAAAAGATGATTATTGAACCTTATTGAAAAAGAACTGAGAAATGAAGCCAATTATACCTTGTATAATGACAAAGGAAAAAGTGATAATCGTACAATATTGAGAACTAAGAAATGCGACTAATCGAGCTGTACGATGAACAACAAAAGGAGACATAACATATGCAATACACAGAACAAAGAAAGGAGATTAGTCGTGTAAGATTATGAAATATGAGATTAAGAAGAAGTTCCAATCATAGCACATTTGGAAAAGATATGAGATCAAATTTCACAAGGTAAGAACATAAAAATATGTTTTAATAAGAATGGATTTGGGAACTAAGGCAGAAGTGTAATCGTAAGATATTGAGAACTAAGAAAGTCGACTAATCGTAATAGATTGTGAGTCGCAAAAGGAGATAAAATCGTAAGGAGAAGTAGTCGTATTAGATTTAAACAGAACCAAGAGCAGGTTGTCATTAAAGATTTACAATTAAGAGATTATCTAATCGTATAAGAAAAAGAAGCGAGAATGAGGCCTATTAATTATGATGCACAATGATTAAGGAAGAAATTGTAATAGTACGATATTGAGAAGAAAGAAAAGGTCTAATCGTACTATATTACGACACGATAAAGGAGATCTAGTGATACGAGATTAAGAACTAACAAAGTCGATCGAGTCATATCAGATTAAGAAATAGAACAGGAGTTCTTATAAAAGTAAATCACGTAACTCAAGATAAGAACTGAAAATGCGATTTGATTTGGCCAAATTAAGAACCATGAGTGATAAGTATGCATAAAAGAATAAGAACTAAAATATAATATGATGGTTTTTAACAAAGTACATGTAGAAACATAATAAGTTCTAATAACACACGATAACAACGTGAAATGTGATTTAATTATGCTTGATTAAGAACCAGGAATCAGTTCAAATTGAAAAAGAGTTTGAGCAAAACATGATTATCTAAGTTTATTTGAAAAAGAACTGAGAAATGAAGCCAATTACCCCTTGTATAATGACAAAGGAAGAAGTGATAATCGTACAATATTGAGAACTAGATGTGTATAAGAGACAGGTTATCACGCATGGTTAGATAATCATGTTTTGCTCAAACTCTTTTTCAATTTGAACTGAAAGGAGATTAGTCTTTGTAAGATTATGAAATATGAGAGAAGTTCCATCATCATAGAGATGTTTATGAAAAGATATGTTATCAAATGTCATCAAGGTAAGAACATAAATATGTTTTAATAAGAATGGATTAAGAACCATGTGCTCTATTCCTTGAATCTTTAGAACTAATGCATCATCTAATAGAATTTGCAACTGAATAGAGAAATGAGGCCGATCAAACTTGCTTTACGAGTAAGGAAGAAGTTGCGATCGATCGATATTGAAAGCCAAGAAATTGACTAAGCTGTTCTATGTATCGATCTACTTTGTTAGTTCTTAATCCTATACGATTAGGGAGATAATTAAGAAACTAGAAAGGTAATCTAATCGACATACATGTTGAAAAGGTAAGAATATCTAATAACGGATGATAAGCCCCTAATACGTGACTTAGTTAGACTAGATTGAGAACCATGTGTGGACACATGCACAAAAGATTTAGATCAAATGAATGATCTAATCACATTCGAAAGAGAACGCAGTTCAACATATATTAGCTTAATAACTAAGGAAGAGCTAGTGTAATCGTAAGATATTGAGAACAAAGAAAGTCGACTAATCGTAATATATTGTGAGTCGCAAAAGGAGATACAATCAAAAGGAGAAGTAGTCGTATTATATTTAAAAAGAACCAAGAGCGGGACGTATTCATTAAAGATTTATTATTAAGAGATTATCTAATCGTATATGACTCGATCTACTTTCAACATTAATCCTGTACGATTACATCTATTTAGGAAGAAATTGTAATATCTAGATACCTTCAAAAGAAACAAAGGGTCTAATCGTACTATATTATGTCACTGTAAAGGAGATCTAATCGTACAGGATTAAGAACTAACAAAGTAGATCGACTCATATCAGATCAAGAAATAGAACGGGAGTTCTTATAAAAGTAAATCTCGTAACTCAAGATAAGAACTTAAAATGCGATTTGATTTGGCCAAATTAAGAACCATGAGTGATAATTATGCATGTCTCCTTAAGAACTAGAATATAATATGATGGTTTTGAAGTAATTTCATATCTAAAAAGAGTTTAAACAAAAGATGATTATCTAACCTTGTTTGAAAAGAACTGAGAAATGAAGCCAATTACACACCTTGTATAATGACAAAGGAAGAAGTGATAATCGTACAATATTGAGAACTAAGAAATGCGCCTAATCGTGCTACACAATGAACAAAAAAGGAGACATAACATATGCAATTCACAGAACAAAGAAAGGAGATTGGTCGTGTAAGATTATGAAATACGAGTGAGGAAGAAGCACATTGCGATCGTTCGATATTGAGAGCCAAGAAATTGACTAACTGTTCAATGTTATGAATCGCACAAGGAGAACACATGTTAAAATATTGGATTCTCAGTTAAGAAACTAGAAAGGTGATCTAATCGACATACATGTTGAAAAGATAAGAATATCTAATGACGGATGATAAGCCCCTAATACGTGACTTAGTTAGACTAGATTGAGAACCGTGTGGGGGACCTGTGCAGAAAAGATTTAGATCAAATGAATGATTTGCATTCAAAAGAGAACGGAGGCAACCATATTAGCTTAATAACTAAGGAACAAGTGTAATCGTAAGATATTGAGAACTAAGAAAGTCGACTAATCGTAATATATTGTGAGTCGCAAAGGAGATACTGCAATAAAAAATGATTGAGAACTAATAAAGGAGAAGTAGCCGTATTAGATTTAAAAAGAACCAAGAGCGGGTCGTATTCATTAAAGATTTTTAATTAAGAGATTATCTAATCGTATAAGAAAGTAAGAAGTTGTACTCGTACGATATTGAGATCTCAGAAAGGGGACAATATCGTACAAGATTACATACTAATAACTGGGATCAAGTCGCATAAGATTAAGAAACAAGAAAGGAGTTCTCAACAGATATATGTAGAAACATAATAACTGTTAATATAATATTTCTTGATTTCTAACAAATTAGTGAGAAACGAGGCCAAGTATACGTGCTTAATCACAGTGGAAGGAGTTGTATTCGTACTTTATTGAGAACTAGGAAAGGGGACAAATCGTACAAGATTACATACTAATAAGGGATCAAGTCGCATAAGATTAAGAAACAAGAAAGGAGTTCTCAACAAAGTACATGTAGCTCTCAAAATAATAAGTTCTAATAACTCATGATAACAACGTAAAATGTGATTTAATTTTGCTTGATTAAGGACCAGAATCAGTTCAAATTGAAAAGAGCTTGAGCAAAAGATGATTATTGAACCTTATTGAAAAAGAAGAGAAATCATTAAATTCTACCAGTTATTAGATTTTAATCTAACCTGTCTCTTATACACATCTAGAGTTCTAATATCTGTCGACTAATCTTAGTTCTGTACGATGAACAACAAAAGGAGTCTCTTATAACATATGATGTACTTAACAAAGAAAGGAGATTAGTCGTGTAAGATTACTGAAATATGAGAGAAGTTCCAATCATAGCACATTTGGAAAAGATATGAGATCAAATTTCACAAGGTAAGAACATAAAAATATGTTTTAATAAGAATGGATTAAGAACCATGCGCTGGACCTGTTCTTGAAAATTTAGAACTAATACATCATCTATGCATTTGCAAAAGAATAGGGAAATGAGGCCGATCAAACTTGCTTTACGAGTAAGGAAGAAGTTGCGATCGTTCGATATTGAAAGCCAAGAAATTGACTAACTGTTCTATGTATGAATCGTAAAAGGAGAACACATGATAAAATATTAGGGAGACAATTAAGAAACTAGAAAGGTGATCTAATCGACATACATGTTCAAAAGATAAGAATATCAAATATTTGATATTCGGACCTCAAATATTGTCTTCCCTAATCGATTTTATCATGTGTTCTACTTGTGCGCAAAAGATTTAGATCAAATGAATGATCTAATCGCATTCGAAAGAGAACGGAGGCAAATATATTTAGCTTAATAACTAAGGCAGAAGTGTAATCGTAAGATATTGAGAACTAAGAAAGTCGACTAATCGTAATAGATTGTGAGTCGCAAAAGGAGATAAAATCGTAAGGAGAAGTAGTCGTATTAGATTTAAACAGAACCAAGAGCGGGTTGTAGTCATTAAAGATTTACAATTAAGAGATTATCTAATCGTATAAGTTCTCAGAACAGCGAAATGAGACCTATTAATTATGCCTGCATAATGATTAAGGAAAAATTGTAATAGTACGATATTGAGAAGAAAGAAAAGGTCTAATCGTACTATATTACGACACGATAAAGGAGATCTAGTGATACGAGATTAAGAACTAACAAAGTCGATCGAGTCATATCGATTAAGAAATAGAACAGGAGTTCTTATAAAAGTAAATCACGTAACTCAAGATAAGAACTGAAAATGCGATTTGATTTGGCCAAATTAAGAACCATGAGTGATAAGTATGCATAAAAGAATAAGAACTAAAATACCTACTAATAATATGATGGTTTTGAAGAAATAAGTGAGAAATGAGGCCAAGTATACGGCTTCATCACCGTGGAATTAGTTGAACTCGTACGATATTGAGAACTAGGAAAGGGGACAAAACGTACAAGATTAAAGACTAATAACTTCAAGTCGCATAAGATTAAGAAACAAGAAAGGAGTTCGAACAAAGTACATGTAGAAACATAATAAGTTCTAATAACACACGATAACAACGTGAAATGTGATTTAATTATGCTTGATTAAGAACCAGGAATCAGTTCAAATTGAAAAAGAGTTTGAGCAAAACATGATTATCTAAGTTTATTTGAAAAAGAACTGAGAAATGAAGCCAATTACCCCTTGTATAATGACAAAGGAAGAAGTGATAATCGTACAATATTGAGAACTAAGAAATGCGACTAATCGAGCCATACGATGAACAACAAAAGGAGACATAACTATGTCTCATATTACATCTAACAAAGTATAGGAGATTAGTCGTGTAAGATTCAAAGCATGAAATATGAGAGAAGTTCCAATCATAGAACATTTGGAAAAGATATGAGATCAAATTTCACAAGGTAAGAACATAAATATGTTTTAATAAGAATGGATTAAGAACCATGTGCTCTATTCCTTGAAGATTTCTCTCTTAATACATCATCTAATAGAATTTGCAACTGAATAGAGAAATGAGGCCGATCAAACTTGCTTTACGAGTAAGGAAGAAGTTGCGATCGTTCGATATTGAAAGCCAAGAAATTGACTAACTCTTATATGTATGAATCACAAAAAGAGAACACAATCTCTTAATAATATTAGGCAGATAATTAAGAAACTAGAAAGGTGATCTAATCGACATACATGTTGAAAAGGTAAGAATATCTAATAACGGATGATAAGCCCCTAATACGTGACTTAGTTAGACTAGATTGAGAACCATGTGTGGGACCTGTGCACAAAAGATTTAGATCAAATGAATGATCTAATCACATTCGAAAGAGAACGGTGGCAACTATATTCTTATACGTAGCTTAATAACTAAGGAAGAAGTGTAATCGTAAGATACTGAGAACAAAGAAAGTCGACTAATCGTAATATATTGTGAGTCGCAAAAGGAGATACAATCAAAAGGAGAAGTAGTCGTATTATATTTAAAAAGAACCAAGAGCGGGACGTATTCATTAAAGATTTATTATTAAGAGATTATCTAATCGTATAAGAAAAAAGAACGGAGAAACGAGGCCTATTAATTATGCCTGCACAAATATTAAGGAAGAAATTGTAATAGTACGATATTCAAAAGAAAGAAAGGGTCTAATCGTACTATCATAATATAGTTTCTTAAGGAGATCTAATCGTGACAGGATTAAGAACTAACAAAGTAGATCGAACGATCGCAACTTCTTCTATTTCTTACTCGTAAAGCAAGTTTGATAGGCCTCATTTCTCCGTTCTTTTTCAAATAACGTTATTAGATCATGTGATTTCTCTAAATTAAGAACCATCCTAATTATGCATAAAAGAATAAGTCTTAATATAGTAATAGAATCTTACACCAAATCGTACAAGATTAAATACTAATAATTGGGATCAAGTCGCATAAGATTAAGAAACAACAAAGGAGTTCTCAACAAAGTAAATGTAGAAACAGAATAAGTTCTAATAACTCATGATAACAACATAAAATGTTATTTAATTATGGTAGATTAATTTCCAAGAATCCGTTCAATATTGTAAAAGAGTTTAAACAAAAGATGATTATCTAACCTTGTTTGAAAAGAACTGAGAAATGAAGCCAATTACACACCTTGTATAATGACAAAGGAAGAAGTGATAATCGTACAATATTGAGAACTAAGAAATGCGCCTAATCGTGCTACACAATGAACAAAAAGGAGACATAACATATGCAATTCACGAACAAAGAAAGGAGATTGGTCGTGTAAGCACGTATTAAGAAACTAGAAAGGTGATCTAATCGACATACATGTTGAAAAGATAAGAATATCTAATGACGGATGATAAGCCCCTAATACGTGACTTAGTTAGACTAGATTGAGAACCGTGTGGGGGACCTGTGCAGAAAAGATTTAGATCAAATGAATGATTTGCATTCAAAAGAGAACGGAGGCAACCATATTAGCTTAATAACTAAGGAACAAGTGTAATCGTAAGATATTGAGAACTAAGAAAGTCGACTAATCGTAAAATATTGTGAGTCGCAAAGGAGATCTGCAATAAAAATGATTGAGAACTAATAAAGGAGAAGTAGCCGTATTAGATTTAAAAAGAACCAAGATGCGGTCTCTTAATTAAAAATCTTTAATGACAGAACTTATAAAAGTAAATCTCGTAACTCAAGATAAGAACTTAAAATGCGATTTGATTTGGCAAAATTAAGAACCACGAGTAATAACTATGCATAAAAGAATAAGAACTAAATTATAATATGATGGTTTTGAAGAAATAAGTGAGAAATGAGGCCAAGTATACGTGCTTAATCACAGTGGAAGGAGTTGTATACGATATTGAGAACTCAGAAAGGGGACAAATCGTACAAGATTACATACTAATAACTGGGATCAAGTCGCATAAGATTAAGAAACAAGAAAGGAGTTCTTTCTCAACAAAGTATATGTAGAAACATAATAAGTTAATATAATATGATGATTTTTAAGAAATTAGTGAGAAACGAGGCCAAGTATACGTGCTTAATCACAGTGGAAGGAGTTGTATTCGTACTTTATTGAGAACTAGGAAAGGGGACAAATCGTACCTTACATATTGGTAATAATATCAAGAGATAAGATTAAGAGACAAGATAGGAGTTCTCAACAAAGTACATGTAGAAACATTATAAGTTCTAATAACTCATGATAACAACGTAAAATGTGATTTAATTTTGCTTGATTAAGGACCAGGAATCAGTTCAAATTGAAAAAGAGTTTGAGCAAAAGATGATTATTGAACCTTATTGAAAAAGAACTGAGAAATGAAGCCAATTATACCTTGTATAATGACAAAGGAAAAAGTGATAATCGTACAATATTGAGAACTAAGAAATTTCTTGTTAATCGAGCTGTACGATGAACAACAAAAGGAGACATAACATATGCAATACAGAACAAAGAAAGGAGATTAGTCGTGTAAGATTATGAAATATGAGAGAAGTTCCAATCATAGCACATTTGGAAAAGATATGAGATCAAATTTCACAAGGTAAGAACATAAATCCATCTTTTAATACATATTTTTATGAACCATGCGCTGGACCTATTCCTGTACGATTAGATCTCCTTTACCGTGTCATAATATAGTACGATTAGACCCTTCCTTTCTTTTGAATATCGTACTATTGCAATTTCTTCCTTAATATTTTTGCAGGCATTATTAATAGGCCTCGTGACTAAGCTGTTCTATGTATGAATCGTAAAAGGAGAACACATGATAAAATATTAGGATACAATTCTGAAACTAGAACAGGTGATCTAATCGACATACATGTTGAAAAGATAAGAATATCAAATAACGGATGATCAGCCTCAAATACGCGACTTAGTTAGACTAGATTGAGAACCATGTGTGGGACCTGTGCGCAAAAGATTTAGATCAAATGAATGATATCTAATCGCATTCGAAAGAGAACGGAGGCAACTATATTAGCTTAATAACTAAGAAGTGTAATCGTAAGATATTGAGAACTAAGAAAGTCGACTAATCGTAATAGATTGTGAGTCGCAAAAGGAGATAAAATCGTAAGGAGAAGTAGTCGTATTAGATTTAAACAGAACCAAGAGCGGGTTGTAGTCATTAAAGATTTACAATTAAGAGATTATCTAATCGTATAAGAAAAAGAACTGAGAATGAGGCCTATTAATTATGACTGCACAATGATTAAGGAAGAAATTGTAATAGTACGATATTGAGAAGAAAGAAAAGGTCTAATCGTACTATATTACGACACAGTAAAGGAGATCTAGTGATACAGGATTAAGAACTAACAAAGTCGATCGAGTCATATCAGATTAAGAAATAGAACAGGAGTTCTTATAAAAGTAAATCACGTAACTCAAGATAAGAACTGAAAATGCGATTTGATTTGGCCAAATTAAGAACCATGAGATTACAACTCGTACGATATTGAGAACTAGGAAAGGGGACAAAACGTACAAGATTAAAGACTAATAACTGGGATCAAGTCGCATAAGATTAAGAAACAAGAAAGGAGTTCTGAACAAAGTACATGTAGAAACATAATAAGTTCTAATAACACACGATAACAACGTGAAATGTGATTTAATTATGCTTGATTAAGAACCAGGAATCAGTTCAAATTGAAAAAGAGTTTGAGCAAAACATGATTATCTAAGTTTATTTGAAAAAGAACTGAGAAATGAAGCCAATTACCCCTTGTATAATGACAAAGGAAGAAGTGATAATCGTACAATATTGAGAACTAAGAAATGCGACTAATCGAGCCATACGATGAACAACAAAAGGAGACATAACATGTGCCATCTTATCACAGAACAAAGAAAGGAGATTAGTCGTGTAAGATTATGAAATATGAGAGAAGTTCCAATCATAGAACATTTGGAAAAGATATGAGATCAAATTTCACAAGGTAAGAACATAAATATGTTTTAATAAGAATGGATTAAGAACCATGTGCTCTATTCCTTGAAGATTTAGAACTAATACATCATCTAATAGAATTTGCAACTGAATAGAGAAATGAGGCCGATCAAACTTGCTTTACGAGTAAGGAAGAAGTTGCGATCGTTCGATATTGAAAGCCAAGAAATTGACTAACACTTCTTCCTTTGTCATTATACAAGGGGTAATTGGCTTCATTTCTCAGTTCTTTTTCAGATAATTAAGAAACTAGAAAGGTGATCTAATCGACATACATGTTGAAAAGGTAATTCATCTAATATTAGATGATAAGCTAGTTCTAATACGTGACTTAGTTAGACTAGATTGAGAACCATGTGTGGGACCTGTGCACAAAAGATTTAGATCAAATGAATGTCTCCTTATCTAATCACATTCGAAAGAGAACGGTGGCAACTATATTAGCTTAATAACTAAGGAAGAAGTGTAATCGTAAGATATTGAGAACAAAGAAAGTCGACTAATCGTAATATATTGTGAGTCGCAAAAGGAGATACAATCAAAAGGAGAAGTAGTCGTATTATATTTAAAAAGAACCAAGAAGCGAATACGACCCGCTCTTGGTTCTTTTTAAAGATTATCTAATCGTATAAGAAAAAGAACGGAGAAACGAGGCCTATTAATTATTTTGCGATTCATTGAACAGTTAGATTTCCTGGCTATTCAATGTCTATATCTGTCTCTTATACACATCTAGATTGTATAGATGTGTATAAGAGATTAATCGATCTAGATGTCAGATTATAGAAGTAGATCGACTTTTCTCAGATCCAGAAATAGTTCGGGAGTTCTTATAAAAGTAAATCTCGTAACTCAAGATAAGAACTTAAAATGCGATTTGATTTGGCCAAATTAAGAACTTTCATGAGTGATAATTATGCATAAAAGAATAAGAACTAGAATATAATATGATGGTTTTGAAGTAATAAGTGAGAAATGTATCACATCTACTTGTATTAGATCTCAGGTGAGACCGAGTCATACGGCGTACGACATCTAGAACTGTAGAAGAGACAGATCGTACAAGATTAAATACTAATAATTGGGATCAAGTCGCATAAGATTAAGAAACAACAAAGGAGTTCTCAACAAAGTAAATGTAGAAACAGAATAAGTTCTAATAACTCATGATAACAACATAAAATGTTATTTAATTATGGTAGATTAAGGACCAAGAATCCGTTCAAATTGAAAAAGAGTTTAAACAAAAGATGATTATCTAACCTTGTTTGAAAACAATCTATTACGATTAGTCGACTTATACACCTTCTATAATGTGTATAGGAAGACAGTCTCATAATTGTACAAATATTCTATGCTTGGAAGTTGCCTCCGTGCTACACAATGAACAAAAAAGGAGACATAACATATGTTCACAATTCACAGAACAAAGAAAGGAGATTGGTCGTGTAAGATTATGAAATACGAGTGAGGAAGAAGTTGCGATCGTTCGATATTGAGAGCCAAGAAATTGACTAACTGTTCAATGTTATGAATCGCACAAGGAGAACACATGATAAAATATTAGGAGATAATTAAGAAACTAGAAAGGTGATCTAATCGACATACATGTTGAAAAGATAAGAATATCTAATGACGGATGATAAGCCCCTAATAAGTGACTTAGTTAGACTAGATTGAGAACCGTGTGGTTACCTGTCAGAAAAGATGTACGATCAAATCTTTCTTCTTTATCGTTCAAATTAGAACGGAGGCAACCATATTAGCGTAATAACTAAGGAACAAGTCTAATCGTTAGATATTGAGAACTAAGATATCGACTAATCGTAAAATATTGTGAGTCGCAAAGGAATCTGCAATAAAAATGATTTATACGATTAGATAACTGTCTCTTATACACATCTAGATGTGAACCAGAGACCGGGTCGTATTCATTAAAGATTTTTAATTAAGAGATTATCTAATCGTATAAGAAAAAGAACTGAGAAATGAGGCCTATTAATTATGCCTGCAAAATGATTAAGGAAGAAATTGTAATAGTACGATATCGAGAAGAAAGAAAGGGTCTAATCGTACTATATTCTGACACGGTAAAGGAGATCTAATCGTACAGGATTAAGAATTAACAAAGTAGATCGAGTCATATCAGATTAAGAAATAGAACAGGAGTTCTTATAAAAGTAAATCTCGTAACTCAAGATAAGAACTTAAAATGCGATTTGATTTGGCAAAATTAAGAACCACGAGTAATAACTATGCATAAAAGAATAAGAACTAAATTATAATATGATGGTTTTGAAGAAATAAGTGAGAAATGAGGCCAAGTATACGTGCTTAATCACGATGGAAGGAGTTGTACTAAATGCGATATTGAGAACTCAGAAAGGGGACAAATCGTACAAGATTACATACTAATAACTGGGAACTCAAGTCGCATAAGATTAAGAAACAAGAAAGGAGTTCTCAACAAAGTATATGTAGAAACATAATAAGTTAATATAATATGATGATTTTTAAGAAATTAGTGAGAAATGAGGCCAAGTATACGTGCTTAATCACAGTGGAAGGAGTTGTATTCGTACTTTATTGAGAACTAGGAAAGGGGACAAATCGTACAAGATTACATACTAATAACTGGGATCAAGTCGCATAAGATTAAGAAACAAGAAAGGAGTTCTCAACAAAGTACATGTAGAAACATTATAAGTTCTAATAACTCATGATAACAACGTAAAATGTGATTTAATTTTGCTTGATTAAGGACCAGGAATCAGTTCAAATTGAAAAAGAGCTTGAGCAAAAGATGATTATTGAACCTTATTGAAGAACTGAGAAATGAAGCCAATTATACCTTGTATAATGACAAAGGAAAAAGTGATAATCGTACAATATTGAGAACTAAGAAATGCGACTAATCGAGCTGTGTGGTTCTGAACAACATACATCTGTCTCTTATACACATGTAGATGTGTACAAAGAAAGGAGATTAGTCGTGTAAGATTATGAAATATGAGAGAAGTTCCAATCATAGCACATTTGGAAAAGATATGAGATCAAATTTCACAAGGTAAGAACATAAAAATATGTTTTAATAAGAATGGATTAAGAACCATGCGCTGGACCTATTCCTTGAAAATTTAGAACTAATACATCATCTATGCATTTGCAAAAGAATAGGGAAATGAGGCCGATCAAACTTGCTTTACGAGTAAGGAAGAAGTTGCGATCGTTCGATATTGAAAGCCAAGAAATTGACTAAGCTGTTCTATGTATGAATCGTAAAGGAGAACACATGATAAAATATTAGGATCCTTTTGCCTGTCTACTAGAAAGGTGATCTAATCGACATACATGTGTATAAGATAAGAATATCATTAGAACGGTGATCAATCTAGTCAACATACGCGACTTAGTTAGACTAGATTGAGAACCATGTGTGGTATCATGCGACGATTGATCTAGATTCTGTGTTCTGATCTAATCGCATTGTTATAGACTCCTTTGTTTGCATAATATACAGCTAGATAACTATAAGAGAAGTGTAATCGTAAGATATTGAGAACTAAGAAAGTCGACTAATCGTAATAGATTGTGAGTCGCAAAAGGAGATAAAATCGTAAGGAGAAGTAGTCGTATTAGATTTAAACAGAACCAAGAGCGGGTTGTAGTCATTAAAGATTTACAATTAAGAGATTATCTAATCGTATAAGAAATTTAACTGAGAATGAGGCCTATTAATTATGACCGCACAATGATTAAGGAAGAAATAGTAATAGTACGATATTGATTAGAACTCATTTTCTTAATCGTACAATATTACTATTACAGTATAAGGAGATCTAGTGATACAGGATTAAGAACTAACAAAGTCGAATTTGGTCATATCAGATTAAGAAATAGAACAGGAGTTCTTATCTTAAGTAAATCACGTTACTCAAGATAAGAACTGAAAATGCGATTTGATTTGGCCAAACACATCTACCATGAGTGATAAGTATGCATAAAAGAATAAGAACTAAAATATCATATCTTGGTTTTGAAGAAATAAGTGAGAAATGAGGCTTCAAGTCTAGTTCTTTTCAAATCACCGTGGAATTAGTTGAACTCGTACGATATTGAGAACTAGGAAAGGGGACAAAGCGTACAAGATTAAAGACTAATAGCGGGATCAAGTCGCATAAGATTAAGAAACAAGAAAGGCGTTCTGAACAACGTTACATGTAGAAACATAATAAGTTCTAATAACACACGATAACAACGTGAAATGTGATTTAATTATGCTTGATTAAGAACCAGGAATCAGTTCAAATTGAAAAAGAGTTTGAGCAAAACATGATTATCTAAGTTTATTTGAAAAAGAACTGAGAAATGAAGCCAATTACCCCTTGTATAATGACAAAGGAAGAAGTGATAATCGTACAATATTGAGAACTAAGAAATGCGACTAATCGAGCTATACGATGAACGAGACAGGCACAAAGAAAGGAGATTAGTCGTGTAAGATTATGAAATATGAGAGAAGTTCCAATCATAGAACATTTGGAAAAGATATGAGATCAAATTTCACAAGGTAAGAACATAAATATGTTTTAATAAGAATGGATTAAGAACCATGTGCTCTATTCCTTAAGATTTAGATGTAATACATTTTGTGATTAGAATTTGCAATGAATAGAGAAATGTTTTCTTGCTTTTGTGCAGCCCTTCAAAGGTGTATGCTGTCTCTTATACACATCTAGAAAGCCAAGAAATTGACTAACTGTTCTATGTATGAATCACAAAAGGAGAACACATGATAAAATATTAGGGAGATAATTAAGAAACTAGAAAGGTGATCTAATCGACATACATGTTGAAAAGGTAAGAATATCTAATAACGGATGATAAGCCCCTAATACGTGACTTAGTTAGACTAGATTGAGAACCATGTGTGGGACCTGTGTTCACAAAAGATTTAGATCAAATGAATGATCTAATCACATTCGAAAGAGAACGGTGGCAACTATATTAGCTTAATAACTAAGGAAGAAGTGTAATCGTAAGATACTGAGAACAAAGAAAGTCGACTAATCGTAATATATTGTGAGTCGCAAAAGGAGATACAATCAAAAGGAGAAGTAGTCGTATTATATTTAAAAAGAACCAAGAAGCGGACGTATTCGATTAAAGATCACATTATTAAGAGATTATCTAATCGTATAAATCGTACGTAACGGAGAAACGAGGCCTATTAATTATGCCTGCACAAATATTAAGGAAGAAATTGTAATAGTACGATATTCAAAAGAAAGAAAGGGTCTAATCGTACTATATTATGACACGGTAAAGGAGATCTAATCGTACGATTAGAACTAACAAAGTAGATCGACTCATATCAGATCAAGATCTAAGCACGGAGTTCTTATAAAAGTAAATCTCGTAACTCAAGATAAGAACTTAAAATGCTTAAGTCGCGTTTGATTTGATTTGGCCAAATTAAGAACCATGAGTGATAATTATGCATAAAAGAATAAGAACTAGAATATAATATGATGGTTTTGAAGTAATAAGTGAGAAATGAGGCCAAGTATACGTGCTTAATCACAGTGGAAGGAGTTGTAGTCGTACGACATTGAGAACTGAGAAAGGGGACAAATCGTACAAGATTAAATACTAATAATTGGGATCAAGTCGCATAAGATTAAGAAACAACAAAGGAGTTCTCAACAAAGTAAATGTAGAAACAGAATAAGTTCTAATAACTCATGATAACAACATAAAATGTTATTTAATTATGGTAGATTAAGGACCAAGAATCCGTTCAAATTGAAAAAGAGTTTAAACAAAAGATGATTATCTAACCTTGTTTGAAACGAATCGAGAAATGAAGCCAATTACACACAAGGAATAGGTCCAGCGCATAATGTGCCTCATTCTACAGTTCTAGATCTGTATACGATTAGATAATCTCTTAATTGTAAATACTTTATGCGAGACATAACATATGCAATTCACAGAACAAAGAAAGGAGATTGGTCGTGTAAGATTATTCTCAATCATGAGAAATCACCTTACGATCTTATTAGAAGTCTAGATCTCGATATTGAGAGCATACTTATACAAACTCCTTAATTTGTTAAGAATCGCATAAGAGACAGCTTATTATGTTTCTTCATGTACTTAATTAATAAACTAGAAAGGTGATCTAATACTTTTACATACATGTTGAAAAGATAAGAATATCTAATGACGGATGATAAGCCCCTAATACGTGACTTAGTTAGACTAGATTGAGAACCGTGTGGGGGACCTGTATAAGAAAAGATTTAGATCAAATGAATGATTTGCATTCAAAAGAGAACGGAGGCAACCATATTAGCTTAATAACTAAGGAACAAGTGTAATCGTAAGATATTGAGAACTAAGAAAGTCGACTAATCGTAAAATATTGTGAGTCGCAAAGGAGATACTGCAATAAAAAATGATTGAGAACTAATAAAGGAGAAGTAGCCGTATTAGATTTAAAAAGAACCAAGAGCGGGTCGTATTCATTAAAGATTTTTAATTAAGAGATTATCTAATCGTATAAGAAAAAGAACTGAGAAATGAGGCCTATTAATTATGCCTGCAAAATGATTAAGGAAGAAATTGTAATAGTACGATATTGAGAAGAAAGAAAGGGTCTAATCGTACTATATTCTGACACGGTAAAGGAGATCTAATCGTACAGGATTAAGAATTAACAAAGTAGATCGAGTCATATCAGATTAAGAAATAGAACAGGAGTTCTTATAAAAGTAAATCTCGTAACTCAAGATAAGAACTTAAAATGCGATTTGATTTGGCAAAATTAAGAACCACGAGTAATAACTATGCATAAAAGAATAAGAACTAAATTATAATATGATGGTTTTGAAGAAATAAGTGAGAAATGAGGCCAAGTATACGTGCTTAATCACAGTGGAAGGAGTTGTACTCGTACGATATTGAGAACTCAGAAAGGGGCAGTCTCAGATACAGATCTAGATTGTGTATAGTTCTCAGGTCAGTACGATTAGAAACATTAAGTTGATCTAATATGATGATTGCGCAGAAATTAGTGAGATGGAGGCCAAGTATACGTGCTTAATCACAGTGGAAGGAGTTGTATTCGTACTTTATTGAGAACTAGGAAAGGGGACAAATCGTACAAGATTACATACTAATAACTGGGATCAAGTCGCATAAGATTAAGAAACAAGAAAGGAGTTCTCAACAAAGTACATGTAGAAACATAATAAGTTCTAATGTCTCATGATAACATCGTAAAATGTGATTTAATTTTACTATGTTGAGGACTCCAGGATCTCCTTTACCAAATTGAAAAGAGCTTGCCACCGTTCTCTTTCGAATGCGATTAGATCATTCATTTGATCAAAATCTGTGTATAAGAGACAGGTATTGCACATGTTTTGTCTAGTCTTACTACCTCATCTCTTAGCTACTTATCTGCGACTATTAGAGCTATACGATGAACAACAAAAGGAGACATAACATATGCAATTCACAGAACAAAGAAAGGAGATTAGTCGTGTAAGATTATGAAATATGAGAGAAGTTCCAATCATAGCACATTTGGAAAAGATATGAGATCAAATTTCACAAGGTAAGAACATAAAAATATGTTTTAATAAGAATGGATTAAGAACCATGCGCTGGACCTATTCCTGAAAATTTAGAACTAATACATCATCTATGCATTTGCAAAAGAATAGGAAATGAGGCCGATCAAACTTGCTTTACGAGTAAGGAAGAAGTTGCGATCGTTCGATATTGAAAGCCAAGAAATTGACTAAGCTGTTCTATGTATGAATCGTAAAGGAGAACACATGATAAAATATTAGGAGACAATTAAGAAACTAGAAAGGTGATCTAATCGACATACATGTTGAAAAGATAAGAATATCAAATAACGGATGATCAGCCTCAAATACGCGACTTAGTTTTAGTTCTTAATCCTGTCGATTAAAGATCTACAATTTATGTTCTGTAAATCTAATACACATCTCTTGTGTATATCGATTATATTCATTACTGTCTCTTATACACATCTAGATGTGTATAAGAGACAGATATAGATAGACCTTTTCTTTCTTGTGTATAAGAGACTTTATTAGTTCTTCAATCATTGAACATTGCAGTCAATTTCTTGGCTCACAATATTTTAACGATTTACTTTTATAAGAACTACTATTCTATTTCTTATAAAAGTAAATCACGTAACTCAAGATAAGAACTGAAAATGCGATATGATTTGGCCAAATTAAGAACCATGAGTGATAAGTATGCATAAAAGAATAAGAACTAAAATATAATATGATGGTTTTGAAGAAATATCTGAGAAATGAGGCCAAGTATACGGCTTCATCACCGTGGAATTACTTGAACTCGCATTTATATTGAGAACTAGGAAAGGGGACAAAGCGTACAAGATTAAAGACTAATAACTGGGATCAAGTCGCATAAGATTAAGAAACAAGAAAGGAGTTCTGAACAAAGTACATGTAGAAACATAATAAGTTCTAATAACACACGATAACAACGTGAAATGTGATTTAATTATGCTTGATTAAGAACCAGGAATCAGTTCAAATTGAAAAAGAGTTTGAGCAAAACATGATTATCTAAGTTTATTTGAAAAAGAACTGAGAAATGAAGCCAATTACCCCTTGTATAATGACAAAGGAAGAAGTGATAATCGTACTATATTTGAGAACTAAGAAATGCGACTAATCGAGCTATACGATAAACAACAAAAGGAGACATAACATGTGCCATTCACAGAACAAAGAAAGGAGATTAGTCGTGTAAGATTATGAAATATGAGAGAAGTTCCAATCATAGAACATTTGGAAAAGATATGAGATCAAATTTCACAAGGTAAGAACATAAATATGTTTTAATAAGAATGGATTAAGAACCATGTGCTCTATTCCTTGAAGATTTAGAACTAATACATCATCTAATAGAATTTGCAAATGAATAGAGAAATGAGGCCGATCAAACTTGCTTTACGAGTAAGGAAGAAGTTGCGATCGTTCGATATTGAAAGCCAAGAAATTGACTAACTGTTCTATGTATGAATCACAAAAGGAGAACACATGATAAAATATTAGGGAGATAATTAAGAAACTAGAAAGGTGATCTAATCGACATACATGTTGAAAAGGTAAGAATATCTAATAACGGATGATAAGCCCTAATACGTGACTTAGTTAGACGTCGATTAGATCATCTTTCTTAATTTAGATCAAATCTTATGATCTAATCACATTGTGAAAGAGAACGGTGGCAACTATATTAGCTTAATAACTAAGGAAGAAGTGTAATCGTAATCATGTGAGAACAAAGAAAGTCGACTAATCGTAATATATTGTGAGTCGCAAAAGGAGATACAATCAAAAGGAGAAGTAGTCGTATTATATTTAAAAAGAACCAAGAGCGGGACGTATTCATTAAAGATTTATTATTAAGAGATTATCTAATCGTATAAGAAAAAAGAACGGAGAAACGAGGCCTATTAATTATGCCTGCACAAATATTAAGGAAGAAATTGTAATAGTACGATATTCAAAAGAAAGAAAGGGTCTAATCGTACTATATTATGACACGGTAAAGGAGATCTAATCGTACAGGATTAAGAACTAACAAAGTAGATCGACTCATATCAGATCAAGAAATAGAACGGGAGTTCTTATAAAAGTAAATCTTCTAATATCGTAACTCAAGATAAGAACTTAAAATGCGATTTGATTTGGCCAAATTAAGAACCATGAGTGATAATTATGCATAAAAGAATAAGAACTAGAATATAATATGATGGTTTTGAAGTAATAAGTGAGAAATGAGGCCAAGTATACGTGCTTAATCACAGTTTCTTAATTATCTCCCTAATATTTTATCATGTCATCTTTTAAAGGGGGACAAATCGTACAAGATTAAATACTAATAATTGGGATCAAGTCGCATAAGATTAAGAAACAACAAAGGAGTTCTCAACAAAGTAAATGTAGAAACAGAATAAGTTCTAATAACTCATGATAACAACATAAAATGTTATTTAATTATGGTAGATTAAGGACCAAGAATCCGTTCAAATTGAAAAAGAGTTTAAACAAAAGATGATTATCTAACCTTGTTTGAAAAGAACTGATCTAATGAAGCCAATTACACACCTTGTATAATGACAAAGGAAGAAGTGATAATCGTACAATATTGAGAACTACTCGAGAAAAGATTTAGATCAAATGAATGATTTGCATTCAAAAGAGAACGGAGGCAACCATATTAGCTTAATAACTAAGGAACAAGTGTAATCGTAAGATATTGAGAACTAAGAAAGTCGACTAATCGTAAAATATTGTGAGTCGCAAAGGAGATACTGCAATAAAAGTATAAATGATTGAGAACTAATAAAGGAGAAGTAGCCGTATTAGATTTAAAAAGAACCAAGAGCAGGTCGTATTCACATAAAGATTTTTAATTAAGAGATTATCTAATCGTATAAGAATTAGAACTGAGAATGAGGCTTATTAATCTATGCCTGTATAAGAGACAGGAAGAAATTGTAATAGTACGATATCGAGAAGAAAGAAAGGGTCTAATCGTACTATATTCGACACGGTAAAGGAGATCTAATCGTAGATTAAGAATTAACAAAGTAGATCGAGTCATATCAGATTAAGAAATAGAACAGAGTCTTATAAAAGTAAATCTCGTAACTCAAGATAAGAACTTAAAATGCGATTTGATTTGGCAAAATTAAGAACCACGAGTAATAACTATGCATAAAAGAATAAGAACTAAATTATAATATGATGGTTTTGAAGAAATAAGTGAGAAATGAGGCCAAGTATACGTGCTTAATCACATATAGTTGGAACTCCTGTTGTATTTACTTTATCTGACTGTAACTCCAGAAAGGGGACAAATCGTACAAGATTACATACTAATAACTGGGATCAAGTCGCATAAGATTAAGAAACAAGAAAGGAGTTCTCAACAAAGTATATGTAGAAACATAATAAGTTAATATAATATGATGATTTTTAAGAAATTAGTGAGAAACGAGGCCAAGTATACGTGCTTAATCACAGTGGAAGGAGTTGTATTCGTACTTTATTGAGAACTAGGAAAGGGGACAAATCGTACAAGATTACATACTAATAACTGGGATCAAGTCGCATAAGATTAAGAAACAAGAAAGGAGTTCTCAACAAAGTACATGTAGAAACATTATAAGTTCTAATAACTCATGATAACAACGTAAAATGTGATTTAATTTTGCTTGATTAAGGACCAGGAATCAGTTCAAATTGAAAAAGAGCTTGAGCAAAAGATGATTATTGAACCTTATTGAAAACGAACGAGAAATGAATTCCAATTATACCTTGTATAATGACAAAGGAAATCGTAAGTGATAATCCTACAATATTGAGAACTAAGAAATGCGACTAATCGAGCTGTACGATGAACAACAAAAGGAGACATAACATATGCAATACACAGAACAAAGAAAGGAGATTAGTCGTGTAAGATTATGAAATATGAGAGAAGTTCCAATCATAGCACATTTGGAAAAGATATGAGATCAAATTTCACAAGGTAAGAACATAAAAATATGTTTTAATAAGAATGGATTAAGAACCATGCGCTGGACCTATTCCCTGAAAATTTAGAACTAATACATCATCTATGCATTTGCAAAAGAATAGGGAAATGAGGCCGATCAAACTTGCTTTACGAGTAAGGAAGAAGTTGCGATCGTTCGATATTGAAAGCCAAGAAATTGACTAACTGTTCTATGTATGAATCGTAAAAGGAGAACACATGATAAAATATTAGGAGACAATTAAGAAACTAGAAAGGTGATCTAATCGACATACATGTTGAAAAGATAAGAATATCAAATAACGGAGATCATATTAGATGATCAGCCTCAAATACGCGACTTAGTTAGACTAGATTGAGAACCATGTGTGGGACCTGTGCGCAAAAGATTTAGATCAAATGAATGATCTAATCGCATTCGAAAGAGAACGGAGGCAAATATATTAGCTTAATAACTAAGGCAGAAGTGTAATCGTAAGATATTGAGAACTAAGAAAGTCGACTAATCGTAATAGATTGTGAGTCTTAAAAGGAGATAAAATCTTAAGGAGAAGTAGTCGTATTAGATTTAAACAGAACCAAGATCTTGTAGTCATTAAAGATTTGTATAAGAGATTATCTAATCTCTTATAACATGTGTTTACAGAATCTAAGTCTCATCTCATATACATTTAGTCAAGATCATATTCTCTCAGATGTCATACTATTACACATCTAGATGTGTATCTCTTGTTCAGGTTCTATCGTACGATCCCTACTTCTTTTATCATGTGTACGTACAAGATTAAAGACTAATAACTGGGATCAAGTCTCTTATACACATCTTTTCTAGAATGTACTTCTGTTCGAACTACCTTTAGAAACATAATAAGTTCTAATAACACACGATAACAACGTGAAATGTGATTTAATTATGCTTGATTAAGAACCAGGAATCAGTTCAAATTGAAAAAGAGTTTGAGCAAAACATGATTATCTAAGTTTATTTGAAAAAGAACTGAGAAATGAAGCCAATTACCCCTTGTATAATGACAAAGGAAGAAGTGATGTAAATCGTACTATATTTGAGAACTAAGAAATGCGACTAATCGAGCTATACGATAAACAACAAAAGGAGACATAACATGTGCCATTCACAGAACAAAGAAAGGAGATTAGTCGTGTAAGATTATGAAATATGAGAGAAGTTCCAATCATAGAACATTTGGAAAAGATATGAGATCAAATTTCACAAGGTAAGAACATAAATATGTTTTAATAAGAATGGATTAAGAACCATGTGCTCTATTCCTTGAAGATTTAGAACTAATACATCATCTAATAGAATTTGCAACTGAATAGAGAAATGAGGCCGATCAAACTTGCTTTACGAGTAAGGAAGAAGTTGCGATCGTTCGATATTGTTTCAAGACTGTGACTTAACACATCTATGTATGAATCACAAAAGGAATCTCCTGTCACATGATAAATATAGGGAGATAATTAAGAGACTAGAAAGGTGATCTAATCGACATACCTGTTGAAAAGGTAAGATCATCTAATGACGGATGATAAGCCCTAATACGTGACTTAGTTAGACTAGATTGAGAACCATGTGTGGGACTCATGTCTCTTACAATAAGGTTCAAATGAATGATCTAATCACATTCGAAAGAGAACGGTGATCTCTTATATTATCTTAATAACTAAGGAAGAAGTGTAATCGTAAGATATTGAGAACAAAGAAAGTCGACTAATCGTAATATATTGTGAGTCGCAAAAGGAGATACAATCAAAAGGAGAAGTAGTCGTATTATATTTAAAAAGAACCAAGAGCGGACGTATTCATTAAAGATTTATTATTAAGAGATTAGATAATCAGATGTGTATAAGAGACAGGTAGCGAGGCCTATTAATTATGCTGCACTCATTTCTAATATAGAAATTGTAATACACACGATATTCAAAAGAAAGAAAGGGTCTAATATGCCTGTATTATGATATAGTACGAGATCTAATCGTACAGATTAAGAACTAACAAAGTAGCCTCCGTTCTCATATCAGAGTGTGAGTTAGATCATTATGAGTTCTTATAAAAGTAAATCTCGTAACTCAAGATAAGAACTTAAAATGCGATTTGATTTGGCCAAATTAAGAACCATGAGTGATAATTATGCATAAAAGAATAAGAACTAGAATATAATATGATGGTTTTGAAGTAATAAGTGAGAAATGAGGCCAAGTATACGTGCTTAATCACAGTGGAAGGAGTTGTAGTCGTACGACATTGAGAACTGAGAAAGGGGACAAATCGTACAAGATTAAATACTAATAATTGGGATCAAGTCGCATAAGATTAAGAAACAACAAAGGAGTTCTCAACAAAGTAAATGTAGAAACAGAATAAGTTCAATCGTATCGTACAATATTGAGAACTAAGAAATGCGCCTAATCGTGCTACACAATGAACAAAAAAGGAGACATAACATATGCAATTCACAGAACAAAGAAAGGAGATTGGTCGTGTAAGATTATGAAATACGAGTGAGGAAGAAGTTGCGATCGTTCGATATTGAGAGCCAAGAAATTGACTAACTGTTCAATGTTATGAATCGCACAAGGAGAACACATGATAAAATATTAGGGAGATAATTAAGAAACTAGAAAGGTGATCTAATCGACATACATGTTGAAAAGATAAGAATATCTAATGACGGATGATAAGCCCCTAATACGTGACTTAGTTAGACTAGATTGAGAACCGTGTGGGGGACCTGTGCAGAAAAGATTTAGATCAAATGAATGATTTGCATTCAAAAGAGAACGGAGGCAACCATATTAGCTTAATAACTAAGGAACAAGTGTAATCGTAAGATATTGAGAACTAAGAAAGTCGACTAATCGTAAAATATTGTCAGAGAGTCGCAAAGGAGATACTGCAATAAAAAATGATTGAGAACTAATAAAGGAGAAGTAGCCGTATTAGATTTAAAAAGAACCAAGAGCGGGTCGTATTCATTAAAGATTTTTAATTAAGAGATTATCTAATCGTATAAGAAAAAGAACTTCCACAGTGGAAGGAGTTGTACTGCATTTATATTGAGAACTCAGAAAGGGGACAAATCGTACAAGATTACATACTAATAACTGGGATCAAGTCGCATAAGATTAAGAAACAAGAAAGGAGTTCTCAACAAAGTATATGTAGAAACATAATAAGTTAATATAATATGATGATTTTTAAGAAATTAGTGAGAAACGAGGCCAAGTATACGTGCTTAATCACAGTGGAAGGAGTTGTATTCGTACTTTATTGAGAACTAGGAAAGGGGACAAATCGTACAAGATTACATACTAATAACTGGATCAAGTCGCATAAGATTAAGAAACAAGAAAGGAGTTCTCAACAAAGTACATGTAGAAACATTATAAGTTCTAATAACTCATGATAACAACGTAAAATGTGATTTAATTTTGCTTGATTAAGGACCAGGAATCAGTTCAAATTGAAAAAGAGCTTGAGCAAAAGATGATTATTGAACCTTATTGAAAAAGAACTGAGAAATGAAGCACAATTATACCTTGTATAATGACAAAGGAAAAAGTGATAATCCTACAATATATGAGAACTAAGAAATAATTCTAGTCTCTTATACACATCTAGAATTAAAAGTAGACTTAGCATATGTTTCTCACTAACAAAGAAAGGAGATTAGTCGTATAAGATTATGAAATATCATAGAGAAGTTCTAATCATAGCACATTTGGAAAAGATATGAGATCTTAATTTCACAAGGTAAGAACATAAAAATATGTTACTATTAATCACTTCTTATTAAGAAGATTTCTGGACCTATTCCTGAAAATTTAGAACTAATACATCATCTATGCATTTGCAAAAGAATAGGGAAATGAGGCCGATCAAACTTGCTTTACGAGTAAGGAAGAAGTTGCGATCGTTCGATATTGAAAGCCAAGAAATTGACTAACTGTTCTATGTATGAATCGTAAAAGGAGAACACATGATAAAATATTAGGGAGACAATTAAGAAACTAGAAAGGTGATCTAATCGACATACATGAATCTTTGAAAAGATAAGAATATCAAATAACGGATGATCAGCCTCAAATACGCGACTTAGTTAGACTAGATTGAGAACCATGTGTGGACACATGCAAAAGATTTAGATCAAATGAATGATCTAATCGCATTCGAAAGAGAACGGAGGCAAATATATTAGCTTAATAACTAAGGCAGAAGTGTAATCGTAAGATATTGAGAACTAAGAAAGTCGACTAATCGTAATAGATTGTGAGTCGCAAAAGGAGATAAAATCTTAAGGAGAAGTAGTCGTATTAGATTTAAACAGAACCAAGAGCGGGTTGTAGTCATTAAAGATTTACAATTAAGAGATTATCTAATCGTATAAGAAAAAGAACTGAGAATGAGGCCTATTAATTATGACTGCACAATGATTAAGGAAGAAATTGTAATAGTACGATATTGAGAAGAAAGAAAAGGTCTAATCGTACTATATTACGACACAGTAAAGGAGATCTAGTGATACAGGATTAAGAACTAACAAAGTCTTTTATAGTACCTTAGAACTTTTATTTCTTATAAAAGTAAATCACGTAACTCAAGATAAGAACTGAAAATGCGATTTGATTTGGCCAAATTAAGAACCATGAGTGATAAGTATGCATAAAAGAATAAGAACTAAAATATAATATGATGGTTTTGAAGAAATAAGTGAGAAATGAGGCCAAGTATTAAAAATCATCACCGTTATATTAACTTATTTCCCTTGTATAATGACAAAGGAAGAAGTGATAATCGTACTATATTTGAGAACTAAGAAATGCGACTAATCGAGCTATACGATAAACAACAAAAGGAGACATAACATGTGCCATTCACAGAACAAAGAAAGGAGATATCGTGTAAGATTATGAAATATGAGAGAAGTTCCAATCATAGAACATTTGGAAAAGATATGAGATCAAATTTCACAAGGTAAGAACATAAATATGTTTTAATAAGAATGGATTAAGAACCATGTGCTCTATTCCTTGAAGATTTAGAACTAATACATCATCTAATAGAATTTGCAACTGAATAGAGAAATGAGGCCGATCAAACTTGCTTTACGAGTAAGGAAGAAGTTGCGATCGTTCGATATTGAAAGCCAAGAAATTGACTAACTGTTCTATGTATGAATCACAAAAGGAGAACACATGATAAAATATTAGGGAGATAATTAAGAAACTAGAAAGGTGATCTAATCGACATACATGTTGAAACAGAGGTAAGAATATCTAATAACGGATGATCTGATCAAATATCTACTTTGTTAGTTCTAGATTGAGTATGTGTGGATCTCTGCACAAAAGATTTAGATCAAATGAATGATCTAATCACATTCGAAAGAGAACGGTGGCAACTATATTAGCTTAATAACTAAGGAAGAAGTGTAATCGTAAGATATTGAGAACAAAGAAAGTCGACTAATCGTAATATATTGTGAGTCGCAAAAGGAGATACAATCAAAAGGAGAAGTAGTCGTATTATATTTAAAAAGAACCAAGAGCGGGACGTATTCATTAAAGATTTATTATTAAGAGATTATCTAATCGTATAAGAAAAAAGAACGGAGAAACGAGGCCTATTAATTATGCCTGCACAAATATTAAGGAAGAAATTGTAATAGTACGATATTCAAAAGAAAGAAAGGGTCTAATCGTACTATATTATGACACGGTAAAGGAGATCTAATCGTACAGGATTAAGAACTAACAAAGTAAGATCGACTCATATCAGATCAAGAAATAGAACGGGAGTTCTTATAAAAGTAAATCTCGTAACTCAAGATAAGAACTTAAAATGCGATTTGATTTGGCCAAATTAAGAACCATGAGTGATAATTATGCATAAAAGAATAAGAACTAGAATATAATATGATGGTTTTGAAGTAATAAGTGAGAAATGAGGCCAAGTATACGTGCTTAATCACAGTGGAAGGAGTTGTAGTCGTACGACATTGAGAACTGAGAAAGGGGACAAATCGTACAAGATTAAATACTAATAATTGGGATCAAGTCGCATAAGATTAAGAAACAACAAAGGAGTTCTCAACAAAGTAAATGTAGAAACAGAATAAGTTCTAATAACTCATGATAACAACATAAAATGTTATTTAATTATGGTAGATTAAGGACCAAGAATCCGTTCAAATTGACAAAAGAGTTTGAACAAAAGATCATTTTCTAACCTTATTTGAAAAGAAGTGAGAAATGAAGCCAATTACACACCTTGTATAATGACAAAGGAAGAAGTGATAATCGTACAATATTGAGAACTAAGAAATGCGCCTAATCGTGCTACATTAGTGATCTAGATTAGTACGATTAGACCCTTTCTTTCTTCTCAATATCGATTAGATTGGTCGTAAGATTATGAAATACTGAGTGAGGAAGAAGTTGCGATCGTTCGATATTGAGAGCCAAGAAATTGACTAACTGCATTCAATGTTATGAATCGCAAAACGAGAACACATGATAAAATATTGGGGAGATAATTAAGAAACTAGAAAGGTGATCTAGTCGACATACTTGTTGAAAAGATAAGAATATCTAATGACGGATGATAAGCCCCTAATACGTGACTTAGTTAGACTAGATTGAGAACCTTCTTATTCTTTGTTGAAGATTTAGATCAAATGAATGATTTGCATTCAAAAGAGAACGGAGGCAACCATATTAGCTTAATAACTAAGGAACAAGTGTAATCGTAAGATATTGAGAACTAACGATTAGACAGAAAGTCGACTAATCGTAAAATATTGTGAGTCGCAAAGGAGATACTGCAATAAAAAATGATTGAGAACTAATAAAGGAGAAGTAGCCGTATTAGATTTAAAAAGAACCAAGAGCGGGTCGTATTCATTAAAGATTTTTAATTAAGAGATTATCTAATCGTATAAGAAAAAGAACTGAGAAATGAGGCCTATTAATTATGCCTGCAAAATGATTAAGGAAGAAATTGTAATAGTACGATATTGAGAAGAAAGAAAATCTAATACGGCTATATTCTTTTTAAATCTAATACGGCTACTTCTCCTTTATTAGTTCTCAATCATTTTTTAAGAATTAACAAAGTAGATCGAGTCATATCAGATTAAGAAATAGAACAGGAGTTCTTATAAAAGTAAATCTCGTAACTCAAGATAAGAACTTAAAATGCGATTTGATTTGGCAAAATTAAGAACCACGAGTAATAACTATGCATAAAAGAATAAGAACTAAATTATAATATGATGGTTTTGAAGAAATAAGTAGTTATTAGTATGTAATCTTGTACGATTTGTCCCCTTTCTGAGTTCTCAATATCTTGTACGAGTACAACTCCTGTCTCTTATACAGATCTCAATGGGTATACACATCGTAGTATATTAGTATACTAATAACTGGGATCAAGTCGCATAAGATTAAGAAACAAGAAAGGAGTTCTCAACAAAGTACATGTGTAACATTATACAGTTCTAGATGTGTCATAATAGACAACGTATAATGTGGCTTAATTTCTTGTTCTTTATCATACCTGTCTCAGTACACATCTAGATGTGTATGAGCAAAAGATGATTATTGAACCTATGCGTTATTGAAAAAGAACTGAGAAATGAAGCCAATTATACCTTGTATAATGACAAAGGAAAAAGTGATAATCGTACAATATTGAGAACTAAGAAATGCGACTAATCGTATGTCGATTATTAATAGACAGACTGTGATATGCAATACACAGAACAAAGAAAGGAGATTAGTCGTGTAAGATTATGAAATATGAGAGAAGTTCCAATCATAGCACATTTGGAAAAGATATGAGATCAAATTTCACAAGGTAAGAACATAAAAATATGTTTTAATAAGAATGGATTAAGAACCATGCGCTGGACCTATTCCTTGAAAATTTAGAACTAATACATCATCTATGCATTTGCAAAAGAATAGGGAAATGAGGCCGATCAAACTTGCTTTACGAGTAAGGAAGAAGTTGCGATCGTTCGATATTTTTAAGCACGTATACTTGGCCTCATTTCTCACTTATTTCTTCAAGGAGAACACATGATAAAATATTAGGGAGACAATTAAGATACAACTAGAAAGGTGATCTAATCGACATACATGTTGAAAAGATAAGAATATCAAATAACGGATGATCAGCCTCAAATACGCGACTTAGTTAGACTAGATTGAGAACCATGTGTGGGACCTGTGCGCAAAAGATTTAGATCAAATGAATGATCTAATCGCATTCGAAAGAGAACGGAGTTAATATATTAGCTTAATAACTAAGGCAGAGATGTTATCTCTCTAATAATACCTTCTCTTAATTGAATAGTCTACTTGTTATAATAGATTTGTTCAAAAGGAGATAAAATCTTAACGAGAATAGTCGATTAGATTTAAAAGAACCAAGAGCGGGTTGTAGTCATTAAAGATTTACAATTAAGAGATTATCTAATCGTATAAGAAAAAGAAGCGAGAATGAGGCCTATTAATTATGAGCACAGTTCTTAAGGAAGAAATTGTAATAGTACGATATTGAGAAGAAAGAAAGGGTCTAATCGTACTATATTAAATCCTGTCTCTTATACACATCTTGAGTGATGTATAAGAGACAGGGATTAAGAACTAACAAAGTCGATCGAGTCATATCAGATTAAGAAATAGAACAGGAGTTCTTATAAAAGTAAATCACGTAACTCAAGATAAGAACTGAAAATGCGATTTGATTTGGCCAAATTAAGAACCATGAGTGATAAGTATGCATAAAAGAATAAGAACTAAAATATAATATGATGGTTTTGAAGAAATAAGTGAGAAATGAGGCCAAGTATACGGCTTCATCACCGTGGAATTAGTTGAACTCGTACGATATTGAGAACTAGGAAAGGGGACAAAACGTACAAGATTAAAGACTAATAACTGGGATCAAGTCGCATAAGATTAAGAAACAAGATCGGACGATCGCAACTTCTTCCTCACTATTATTTCATAATCTTACACGCTGAGAACTCCTTTCTTTGTTCTGTAATCTTATGCGACTTGATCCCATGAATTGCATAAATAAAGCCAATTACCCCTTGTATATGATATCTTAGACATCTGATAATCGTACTATATTTCAGATCTAAGAAATGCGACTAATCTTGAGTTATACGATTTACATTGTATATGTCTCTTTAACATGTGCCATTCACAGATCAAAGAAAGGAGATTAGTCGTGTAAGATTATGAAATATGAGAGAAGTTCCAATCATAGAACATTTGGAAAAGATATGAGATCAAATTTCACAAGGTAAGAACATAAATATGTTTTAATAAGAATGGATTAAGAACCATGTGCTCTATTCCTTGAAGATTTAGAACTAATACATCATCTAATAGAATTTGCAACTGAATAGAGAAATGAGGCCGATCAAACTTGCTTTACGAGTAAGGAAGAAGTTGCGATCGTTCGATATTGAAAGCCAAGAAATTGACTAACTGTTCTATGTATGAATCACAAAAGGAGAACACATGATAAAATATTAGATGTGTATAAGAGACAGCTAGAAAGGTGATATAATCGACATACATGTTGAAAAGGTAAGAATATCTAATAACGGATGATAAGCCCTAATACGTGACTTAGTTAGACTAGATTGAGAACCATGTGGGACCTGCACAAAAGATTTAGATCAAATGAATGATCTAATCACATTCGAAAGAGAACGGTGGCAACTATATTAGCTTAATAACTAAGGAAGAAGTGTAATCGTAAGATATTGAGAACAAAGAAAGTCGACTAATCGTAATATATTGTGAGTCGCAAAAGGAGATACAATCAAAAGGAGAAGTAGTCGTATTATATTTAAAAAGAACCAAGAGCGGGACGTATTCATTAAAGATTTATTATTAAGAAATTATCTAATCGTATAAGAAAAAGAACGGAGAAACGAGGCCTATTAATTATGCAGAGCAATTAATCCTTAACGACCTGTCTCTTATACACATCTAGATGTGTATAAGAGACAGTCGTACTATGTATGACAATAAAGGAGATCTAATCGTACAGGATTAAGAACTAACAAAGTAGATCGACTCATATCAGATCAAGAAATAGAACGGGAGTTCTTATAAAAGTAAATCTCGTAACTCAAGATAAGAACTTAAAATGCGATTTGATTTGGCCAAATTAAGAACCATGAGTGATAATTATGCATAAAAGAATAAGAACTAGAATATAATATGATGGTTTTGAAGTAATAAGTGAGAAATGAGGCCAAGTATACGTGCTTAATCACAGTGGAAGGAGTTGTAGTCGTACGACATTGAGAACTGAGAAAGGGGACAAATCGTACAAGATTAAATACTAATAATTGGGATCAAGTCGCATAAGATTAAGAAACAACAAAGGAGTTCTCAACAAAGTAAATGTAGAAACAGAATAAGTTCTAATAACTCATGATAACAACATAAAATGTTATTTAATTATGGTAGATTAAGGACCAAGAATCCGTTCAAATTGAAAAAGAGTTTAAACAAAAGATGATTATCTAACCTTGTTTGAAAAGAACTATATCATCTAGAACAAAGAAAGGAGATTGGTCGTGTAAGATTATGAAATACGAGTGAGGAAGAAGTTGCGATCGTTCGATATTGAGAGCCAAGAAATTGACTAACTGTTCAATGTTATGAATCGCACAAGGAGAACACATGATAAAATATTAGGGAGATAATTAAGAAACTAGAAAGGTGATCTAATCGACATACATGTTGAAAAGATAAGAATATCTAATGACGGATGATAAGCCCGAATACGTGACCTAATTGGACAAGATCTGAGTTCTTTTTCAAATAAACTTAGAGAAAAGATTTAGATCAAATGAATGATTTGCATTCAAAAGAGAACGGAGGCAACCATATTAGCTTAATAACTAAGGAACAAGTGTAATCGACATTAAGATATTGAGAACTAAGAAAGTCGACTAATCGTAAAATATTGTGAGTCGCAAAGGAGATACTGCAATAAAAATGATTGAGAACTAATAAAGGAGAAGTAGCCGTATTAGATTTAAAAAGAACCAAGAGCGGTCGTATTCATTAAAGATTTTTAATTAAGAGATTATCTAATCGTATAAGAAAAAGAAGCGAGAAATGAGGCCTATTAATTATGCGCAAAATGATTAAGGAAGAAATTGTAATAGTACGATATTGAGAAGAAAGAAAGGGTCTAATCGTACTATATTCGACACGGAAGATGACACCAACAGAGACTTTGATCAAAAATGACCTTTTCACAATAGTCATATCAGATTAAGAAATAGAACAGAGTTTTATAAAAGTATGTCTCGTAACTCAAGATAAGAACTTAAAGTGCGATTTGATTTGGCAAAATTAAGAACCACGAGTAATAACTATGCATAAAAGAATAAGAACTAAATTATAATATGATGGTTTTGAACTTGGCCTCCTTTCTGAGGCCAAGTACGACGTCAACTAATCCACGTGGAAGGAGTTGTACTCGCATTTATATTGAGAACTCGTAAAGGGGACAAATCGTACAAGATTACATACTAATAACTCGGGATCAAGTCGCATAAGATTAAGAAACAAGAAAGGAGTTCTCAACAAAGTACTTTGTTGAGAACTCCTTTCTTGTTTCTTAGAGACAGTGAATACGTCCCGCTCTTGGTTCTTTTTAAATATAATCTTGACTACTTCTCCCTTTTCATTTGTTCTCCTTTTACGACTCATACATAGAACTAGGAAAGGGGATTAAATCGTACAAGATTACTACTAATACACTGGGATCAAGTCGCATAAGATTAAGAAACAAGAAAGGAGTTCTCAACAAAGTACATGTAGAAACATTATAACTTCTAATAACTCATGATAACAACGTAAAATGTGATTTAATTTTGCTTGATTAAGGACCAGGAATCAGTTCAAATTGAAAAAGAGTTTGAGCAAAAGATGATTATTGAACCTTATTGAAAAAGAAGCGAGAAATGAAGCCAATTATACCTAAATATAATGATAGGAAAAAGTTATTATTTACAATATTGACGTAGCACGATATCTGTCTCTTATACACTTAGTTCTCAATATTGTACGATTGGAAGATGTGTATAACTTTGTTATAGGAGATTAGTCGTGTAAGATTATGAAATATGAGAGAAGTTCCAATCATAGCACATTTGGAAAAGATATGAGATCAAATTTCACAAGGTAAGAACATAAAAATATGTTTTAATAAGAATGGATTAAGAACCATGCGCTGGACCTATTCCCTGAAAATTTAGAACTAATACATCATCTATGCATTTGCAAAAGAATAGGGAAATGAGGCCGATCAAACTTGCTTTACGAGTAAGGAAGAAGTTGCGATCGTTCGATATTGAAAGCCAAGAAATTGACTAACTGTTCTATGTATGAATCGTAAAGGAGAACACATGATAAAATATTCTTTGATATCTCAAGAAACTAGAAAGGTGATCTAATCGACATACATGTTGAAAAGATAAGAATATCAAATAACGGATGATCAGCCTCAAATACGCGACTTAGTTAGACTAGATTGAGAACCATGTGTGGGACCTGTGCGCAAAAGATTTAGATCAAATGAATGATCTAATCGCATTCGAAAGAGAACGGAGGCAAATATATTAGCTTAATAACTAAGGCAGAAGTGTAATCGTAAGATATTGAGAACTAAGAAAGTCGACTAATCGTAATAGATTGTGAGTCGCAAAAGGAGATTAAAATCTTCCTGTCTCTTATACACATCTAGATGTGTATAAGAGACAGCGTATACTTGGATTCTTCATTTCTAGACTGTATAAGAGAAGTATCATCTTATTTCTTATTAAGAAATAAAGTTATGATAAACCTATTCTCTTTCACTATCTAATGATTGAGAACTCATTGATATAGTACATAGATCTTAATCTGTCTCTTATAATATCTAGATGTGTATAAGAGACATTCAGTTGTTCAAATTAAAGATTAATAACTGGGATCAAGTCGCATAAGATTAAGAAACAAGAAAGGAGTTCTGAACAAAGTACATGTAGAAACATAATAAGTTCTAATAACACACGATAACAACGTGAAATGTGATTTAATTATGCTTGATTAAGAACCAGGAATCAGTTCAAATTGAAAAAGAGTTTGAGCAAAACATGATTATCTAAGTTTATTTGAAAAAGAACTGAGAAATGAAGCCAATTACCCCTTGTATAATGACAAAGGAAGAAGTGATAATCGTACTATATTTGAGAACTAAGAAATGCGACTAATCGAGCTATACGATAAACAACAAAAGGAGACATAACATATGCCATTCACAGAATAAGAGTCAAGGAGATTAGTCGTGTAAGATTATGAAATATGAGAGAAGTTCTCAATCATAGAACATTCAAATTCTCTCTTATTTCTTCAAATTTCACAAGGTAAGAACATAAATATGTTTTAATAAGAATGGATTAAGAACCATGTGCTCTATTCCTTGAAGATTTAGAACTAATACATCATCTAATAGAATTTGCAACTGAATAGAGAAATGAGGCCGATCAAACTTGCTTTACGAGTAAGGAAGAAGTTGCGATCGTTCGATATTGAAAGCCAAGAAATTGACTAACTGTTCTATGTATGAATCACAAAAGGAGAACACATGATAAAATATTATTGGAGATAATTATGAAACTAGAAAGGTGATCTAATCGACATACATGTTGAAAAGGTAAGAATATCTAATAACGGATGATAAGCCCCTAATACGTGACTTAGTTAGACTAGATTGAGAACCATGTGTGGACACATGCACAAAAGATTTAGATCAAATGAATGATCTAATCACATTCGAAAGAGAACGGTGGCAACTATATTAGCTTAATAACTAAGGAAGAAGTGTAATCGTAAGATACTGAGAACAAAGAAAGTCGACTAATCGTAATATATTGTGAGTCGCAAAAGGAGATACAATCAAAAGGAGAAGTAGTCGTATTATATTTAAAAAGAACCAAGATTAGGATTAATGTTTTCATATCTATCTTACATCTGTCTCTTATACACATCTAGATGTGTATAAGAGACAGTAATTAATAGGCCTATGCTGCACAAATATTAAGGAAGAAATTGTAATAGTACGATATTCTAAAAGAAAGAAAGGGTCTAATCGTACTATATTATCTCTTATTGAGTCATAACATGTACTTTGTAGATTAGATCTCCTTTTGTTTCTCAAGTCGCATAAGATTAAGAAACAACAAAGGAGTTCTCAACAAAGTAAATGTAGAAACAGAATAAGTTCTAATAACTCATGATAACAACATAAAATGTTATTTAATTATGGTAGATTAAGGACCAAGAATCCGTTCAAATTGAAAAAGAGTTTAAACAAAAGGAAAGAAAGGAGATTGGTCGTGTAAGATTATGAAATACGAGTGAGGAAGAAGTTGCGATCGTTCGATATTGAGAGCCAAGAAATTGACTAGACTGTTCAATGTTATGAATCTACAAGGAGAACACATGATAAAATATTAGGGAGATAATTAAGAAACTAGAAATTGATTAATCGACATACATGTTGAAAAGATAAGAATATCTAATGACGGATGATAAGCCCTAATACGTGACTTAGTTAGACTAGATTGAGAACCGTGTGGGGGACCTAGTTCTTTTTCTTTTAGATACATATGACTGATTTGCATTCAAAAGAGAACGGAGGCAACCATATTAGCTTAATAACTAAGGAACAAGTGTAATCGTAAGATATTGAGAACTTCTTCTTCGACTAATTTAAAATATTGTGAGTCGCAAAGGAGATACTGCAAGTTCTTTGATTGAGAACTAATAAAGGAGACTAGTAGCCGTATTAGATTTAAAAAGAACCAAGAGCGGGTCGTATTCATTAAAGATTTTTAATTAAGAGATTATCTAATCGTATAAGAAAAAGAACTGAGAAATGAGGCCTATTAATTATGCCTGCAAAATGATTAAGGAAGAAATTGTAATAGTACGATATTGAGAAGAAAGAAAGGGTCTAATCGTACTATATTCTGACACGGTAAAGGAGATCTAATCGTACAGGATTAAGAATTAACAAAGTAGATCGAGTCATATCAGATTAAGAAATAGAACAGGAGTTCTTATAAAAGTAAATCTCGTAACTCAAGATAAGAACTTAAAATGCGATTTGATTTGGCAAAATTAAGAACCACGAGTAATAACTATGCATAAAACCTGTACGAATTGAATAAGAACTAAATTATAATATGATGGTTTTGAAGAAATAAGTGAGAAATGAGGCCAAGTATACGTGCTTAATCACAGTGGAAGGAGTTGTACTCGTACGATATTGAGAACTCAGAAAGGGGACAAATCGTACAAGATTACATACTAATAACTGGGATCAAGTCGCATAAGATTAAGAAACAAGAAAGGAGTTCTCAACAAAGTATATGTAGAAACATAATAAGTTAATATAATATGATGATTTTTAAGAAATTAGTGAGAAACGAGGCCAAGTATACGTGCTTAATCACAGTGGAAGGAGTTGTATTCGTACTTTATTGAGAACTAGGAAAGGGGACAAATCGTACAAGATTACATACTAATAACTGGGATCAAGTCGCATAAGATTAAGAAACAAGAAAGGAGTTCTCAACAAAGTACATGTAGAAACATTATAAGTTCTAATAACTCATGATAACAACGTAAAATGTGATTTAATTTTGCTTGATTAAGGACCAGGAATGGCAGTTCAAATTGAAAAAGAGCTTGAGCAAAAGATGATTATTGAACCTTATTGAAAAAGAACTGAGAAATGAAGCCAATTATACCTTGTATAATGACAAAGGAAAAAGTGATAATCCTACAATATTGAGAACTAAGAAATGCGACTAATCGAGCTGTACGATGAACAACAAAAGGCCACATATTGTTATGCTCTACAGATACAAAGAAAGGAGATTAGTCGTGTAAGATTATGAAATATGAGAGAAGTTCCAATCATAGCACATTTGGAAAAGATATGAGATCAAATTTCACAAGGTAAGAACATAAAAATATGTTTTAATAAGAATGGATTAAGAACCATGCGCTGGACCTATTCCTGCAATATTAAATCACATTCTTAGATTGTTATCATAAGCTATTAGAATTTATTATGTTTCTACATCGAACTTTGATTAGATAAGGAAGAAGTTGCGATCGTTCGATATACAAAGCCAAGAAATTGACTAACTGTTCTATGTATGAATCTTGATTATGTAAAAGGAGAACACATGATAAAATATTAGGGAGACAATTAAGAAACTAGAAAGGTGATCTAATCGACATACATGTTGAAAAGATAAGAATATCAAATAACGGATGATCAGCCTCAAATACGCGACTTAGTTAGACTAGATTGAGAACCATGTGTGGGACCTGTGCGCAAAAGATTTAGATCAAATGAATGATCTAATCGCATTCGAAAGAGAACGGAGGCAAATATATTAGCTTAATAACTAAGGCTTCTTCCTTTGTCATTATACAAGGTCCTGTTCTATTTCTTAATCGTAATAGATTGTGATCGCAAAAGGTTATAAAATCTTAAGGAGAAGTAGTCGTATTAGATTTAAACAGAACCAAGAGCGGGTTGTAGTCATTAAAGATTTACAATTAAGAGATTATCTAATCGTATAAGAAAAAGAACTGAGAATGAGGCCTATTAATTATGACTGCACAATGATTAAGGAAGAAATTGTAATAGTACGATATTGAGAAGAAAGAAAAGGTCTAATCGTACTATATTACGACACAGTAAAGGAGATCTAGTGATACAGGATTAAGAACTAACAAAGTCGATCGAGTCATATCAGATTAAGAAATAGAACAGGAGTTCTTATAAAAGTAAATCACGTAACTCAAGATAAGAACTGAAAATGCGATTTGATTTGGCCAAATTAAGAACCATGAGTGATAAGTATGCATAAAAGAATAAGAACTAAAATATAATATGATGGTTTTGAAGAAATAAGTGAGAAATGAGGCCAAGTATACGGCTTCATCACCGTGGAATTAGTTGAACTCGTACGATATTGAGAACTAGGAAAGGGGACAAAACGTACAAGATTAAAGACTAATAACTGGGATCAAGTCGCATAAGATTAAGAAACAAGAAAGGAGTTCTGAACAAAGTACATGTAGAAACATAATAAGTTCTAATAACACACGATAACAACGTGAAATGTGATTTAATTATGCTTGATTAAGAACCAGGAATCAGTTCAATTGATATAGTTATTGAAAAAGAGTTTGAGCAAAACATGATTATCTAAGTTTATTTGAAAAAGAACTGAGAAATGAAGCCAATTACCCCTTGTATAATGACAAAGGAAGAAGTGATAATCGTACTATATTTGAGAACTAAGAAATGCGACTAATCGAGCTATACGATAAACAACAAAAGGAGACATAACATGTGCCATTCACAGAACAAAGAAAGGAGATTAGTCGTGTAAGATTATGAAATATGAGAGAAGTTCCAATCATAGAACATTTGGAAAAGATATGAGATCAAATTTCACAAGGTAAGAACATAAATATGTTTTAATAAGAATGGATTAAGAACCATGTGCTCTATTCCTTGAAGATTTAGAACTAATACATCATCTAATAGAATTTGCAACTGAATAGAGAAATGAGGCCGATCAAACTTGCTTTACGAGTAAGGAAGAAGTTGCGATCGTTCGATATTGAAAGCCAAGAAATTTAACTGTTCTATGTATGAATCACAAAATGGAGAACACATGATAAAATATTAGGGAGATAATTAAGAAACTAGAAAGGTGATCTAATCGACATACATGTTGAAAAGGTAAGAATATCTAATAACGGATGATAAGCCCCTAATACGTGACTTAGTTAGACTAGATTGAGAACCATGTGTGGGACCTGTGCACAAAAGATTTAGATCAAATGAATGATCTAATCACATTCGAAAGAGAACGGTGGCAACTATATTAGCTTAATAACTAAGGAAGAAGTGTAATCGTAAGATACTGAGAACAAAGAAAGTCGACTAATCGTAATATATTGTGAGTCGCAAAAGGAGATACAATCAAAAGGAGAAGTAGTCGTATTATATTTAAAAAGAACCAAGAGCGGGACCTATTCATTAGAGATTTATTATTAAGAGATTATCTAATCGTATAAGAAAAAAGAACGGAGAAACGAGGCCTATTAATTATGCCTGCACAAATATTAAGGAAGAAATTGTAATAGTACGATATTCAAAAGAAAGAGAAAGGGTCTAATCGTACTATATTATGACACGGTAAAGGAGATCTAATCGTGCAGATTAAGAACTAACAAAGTAGATCGACTCATATCAGATCAAGAAATAGAACGGGAGTTCTTATAAAAGTAAATCTCGTAACTCAAGATAAGAACTTAAAATGCGATTTGATTTGGCCAAATTAAGAACCATGAGTGATAATTATGCATAAAAGAATAAGAACTAGAATATAATATGATGGTTTTGAAGTAATAAGTGAGAAATGAGGCCAAGTATACGTGCTTAATCACAGTGGAAGGAGTTGTAGTCGTACGACATTGAGAACTGAGAAAGGGGACAAATCGTACAAGATTAAATACTAATAATTGGGATCAAGTCGCATAAGATTAAGAAACAACAAAGGAGTTCTCAACAAAGTAAATGTAGAAACAGAATAAGTTCTAATAACTCATGATAACAACATAAAATGTTATTTAATTATGGTAGATTAAGGACCAAGAATCCGTTCTAAATTGAAAAAGAGTTTAAACAAAAGATGATTATCTAACCTTGTTTGAAAAGAACTGAGAAATGAAGCCAATTACACACCTTGTATAATGACAAAGGAAGAAGTGATAATCGTACAATATTGAGAACTAAGAAATGCGCCTAATCGTGCTACACAATGAACAAAAAAGGAGACATAACATATGCAATTCACAGAACAAAGAAAGGAGATTGGTCGTGTAAGATTATGAAATACGAGTGAGGAAGAAGTTGCGATCGTTCGATATTGAGAGCCAAGAAATTGACTAACTGTTCAATGTTATGAATCGCACAAGGAGAACACATGATAAAATATTAGGGAGATAATTAAGAAACTAGAAAGGTGATCTAATCGACATACATGTTGAAAAGATAAGAATATCTAATGACGGATGATAAGCCCCTAATACGTGACTTAGTTAGACTAGATTGAGAACCGTGTGGGGGACCTGTGCAGAAAAGATTTAGATCAAATGAATGATTTGCGATAGTCATTCAAAAGAGAACGGAGGCAACCATATTAGCTTAATAACTAAGGAACAAGTGTAATCGTAAGATATTGAGAACTAAGAAAGTCGACTAATCGTAAAATATTGTGAGTCGCAAAGGAGATACTGCAATAAACATGATTGAGAACGATTAAAGGAGAAGTCTCTTATTAGATTTATCTTAGTTATAAGATCTAATCGTATTATTAAAGATCTTTTAATTAGATAATTCTCTAATTGTATTAAGATGTGTAGAACGATTAGGTTCTATTAATTATGCATGTTTCAAAATGATTAAGGAAGAAATTGTAATAGTACGATATTGAGAAGAAAGAAAGGGTCTAATCGTACTATATTCTGACACGGTAAAGGAGATCTAATCGTACAGGATTAAGAATTAACAAAGTAGATCGAGTCATATCAGATTAAGTTCTATGATTAGAACAGACAGTTCTTATAAAAGTAAATCTCGTAACTCAAGATAAGAACTTAAAATGCGATTTGATTTGGCAAAATTAAAGGAACCACGAGTAATAACTATGCATAAAAGAATAAGAACTAAATTATAATATGATGGTTTTGAAGAAATAAGTGAGAAATGAGGCCAAGTATACGTGCTTAATCACGGTGGAAGGAGTTGTATTCGTACGATATTGAGAACTCAGAAAGGGGACAAATCGTACAAGATTACATACTAATAACTGGGATCAAGTCGCATAAGATTAAGAAACAAGAAAGGAGTTCTCAACAAAGTATATGTAGAAACATAATAAGTTAATATAATATGATGATTTAAAGAAATTAGTGAGAAGCGAGGCCAAGTATACGTGCTTAATCACAAGGAAGGAGTTGTATTCGTACTTTATTGAGAACTAGGAAAGGGGTTTCCAAATGTTCTATGATTGGAACTTCTCTCATATTTCATAATCTTACACGACTAATCTCCTGTCTCTTATACACATCTAGATGTGTATAAGAGACAGCTCTTTTTCAATATGCGACTGATTCCTGGTCCTTAATCATGTTCTTTCTTGTATGATTAGTCTTCTGTAAGATTATGAAATATGAGATTAAGTTCCAATCATAGTCATTTGGAAAAGATCTAGATCAAATTTCACAAGGTAAGAACATAAAAATATGTTTTAATAAGAATGGATTAAGAACCATGCGCTGGACCTATTCCCTGAAAATCTAGAACTAATACATCATCTATGCATTTGCAAAAGAATAGGGAAATGAGGCCGATCAAACTTGCTTTACGAGTAAGGAAGAAGTTGCGATCGTTCGATATTGAAAGCCAAGAAATAATCTAAGATTTAGATCAAATGAATGATCTAATCGCATTCGAAAGAGAACGGAGGCAAATATATTAGCTTAATAACTAAGGCAGAAGTGTAATCGTAAGATATTGAGAACTAAGAAAGTCGACTAATCGTAATAGATTGTGAGTCGCAAAAGGAGATAAAATCTTAAGGAGAAGTAGTCGTATTAGATTTAAACAGAACCAAGAGCGGGTTGTAGTCATTAAAGATTTACAATTAAGAGATTATCTAATCGTATAAGAAAAAGAACTGAGAATGAGGCCTATTAATTATGACCTTTGCGACTCACAATATTTTACGATTAGTTCGACTATCTGATATGGGTCTGTCTCTTATACACATCTAGATGTGACACGAAAGGAGATCTAGTGATACAGATTAAGAACTAACAAAGTCGATCGAGTCATATATTAAGAAATAGAACAGGAGTTCTTATAAAAGTAAATCACGTAACTCAAGATAAGAACTGAAAATGCGATTTGATTTGGCCAAATTAAGAACCATGAGTGATAAGTATGCATAAAAGAATAAGAACTAAAATATAATATGATGGTTTTGAAGAAATAAGTGAGAAATTAGGCCATTTATACGGCTTCATCACTTTCTGAATTAGTTCTCATATATTGAGAACTAGGAAAGGGGACAAAACGTACAAGATTAAAGACTAATAACTGGGATCAAGTCGCATAAGATTAAGAAACAAGAAAGGAGTTCTGAACAAAGTACATGTAGAAACATAATAAGTTCTAATAACACACGATAACAACGTGAAATGTGATTTAATTATGCTTGATTTTAAGAACCAGGAATCAGTTCAAATTGAAAAGAGTTTGAGCAAAACATGATTATCTAAGTTTATTTGAAAAAGAACTGAGAAATGAAGCCAATTACCCCTTGTATAATGACAAAGGAAGAAGTGATAATCGTACTATATTTGAGAACTAAGAAATGCGACTAATCGAGCTATACGATAAACAACAAAAGGAGACATAACATGTGCCATTCACAGAACAAAGAAAGGAGATTAGTCGTGTAAGATTATGAAATATGAGAGAAGTTCCAATCATAGAACATTTGGAAAAGATATGAGATCAAATTTCACAAGGTAAGAACATAAATATGTTTTAATAAGAATGGATTAAGAACCATGTGCTCTATTCCTTGAAGATTTAGAACTAATGCATCATCTAATAGAATTAAGCTGAATAGAGAAATGAGGCCGATCAAACTTGCTTTACGAGTAAGGAAGAAGTTGCGATCGTTCGATATTGAAAGCCAAGAAATTGACTAACTGTCTAACTATTCTATGTATCTCACAAAAGGAGAACACATCTTGATCTAAATATTAGGGATTAATTAAGAAACTAGAAAGGTGATCTAATCGACATACATGTTGAAAAGGTAAGAATATCTAATAACGGATGATAAGCCCCTAATACGTGACTTAGTTAGACTAGATTGAGAACCATGTGGGGGACCTGTGCAGAAAAGATTTAGATCAAATGAATGATTTGCATTCAAAAGAGAACGGAGGCAACCATATTAGCTTAATAACTAAGGAACAAGTGTAATCGTAAGATATTGAGAACTAAGAAAGTCGACTAATCGTAAAATATTGTGAGTCGCAAAGGAGATACTTTAATAACTATGCATAAAAGAATAAGAACTAAATTATAATATGATGGTTTTGAAGAAATAAGTGAGAAATGAGGCCAAGTATACGTGCTTAATCACAGTGGAAGGAGTTGTACTCGTACGATATTGAGAACTCAGAAAGGGGACAAATCGTACAAGATTACATACTAATAACTGGGATCAAGTCGCTTATAAGATTAAGAAACAAGAAAGGAGTTCTCAACAAAGTATATGTAGAAACATAATAAGTTAATATAATATGATGATTTTTAAGAAATTAGTGAGAAATGAGGCCAAGTATACGTGCTTAATCACAGTGGAAGGAGTTGTATTCGTACTTTATTGAGAACTAGGAAAGGGGACAAATCGTACAAGATTACATACTAATAACTGGGATCAAGTCGCATAAGATTAAGAAACAAGAAAGGAGTTCTCAACAAAGTACATGTAGAAACATTATAAGTTCTAATAACTCATGATAACAACGTAAAATGTGATTTAATTTTGCTTGATTAAGGACCAGGAATCAGTTCAAATTGAAAAGAGCTTGTTTCTTAATCTTATGCGACTAAGAGACAGTCCCAGTTATTAGTATGTAGAAATGTACGATTTGTCCCTTGTCTATTTCTCAAAGGTCTTAGTGATAATCGTACAATATTGAGAACTAAGAAATGCGACTAATCGAGCTATACGATGAACACCCACAAAAGGAGACATAACATATGCAATTCACAGAACAAAGAAAGGAGATTAGTCGTGTAAGATTATGAAATATGAGAGAAGTTCCAATCATAGCACATTTGGAAAAGATATGAGATCAAATTTCACAAGGTAAGAACATAAAAATATGTTTTAATAAGAATGGATTAAGAACCATGCGCTTGACCTATTCCCTGAAAATTTAGAACTAATACATCATCTATGCATTTGCAAAAGAATAGGGAAATGAGGCCGATCAAACTTGCTTTACGAGTAAGGAAGAAGTTGCGATCGTTCGATATTGAAAACCAAGAAATTGACTAACTGTTCTATGTATGAATCGTAAAAGGAGAACACATGATAAAATATTAGGGAGACAATTAAGAAACTAGAAAGGTGATCTAATCGACATACATGTTGAAAAGATAAGAATAGTTGCAATTGACAAGCCTCAAATGCGACTTAGATGGATATCATTTCTTCTCTGTCATTATACAAGGTGTAAAAGATTTAGATCAAATGAATCATATTTCTAATCGCATTCGAAAGAGAACGGAGGCAAATATATTAGCTTAATAACTAAGGCAGAAGTGTAATCGTAAATATTGAGAACTAAGAAAGTCGACTAATCGTAATAGATTGTGAGTCGCAAAAGGAGATAAAATCTTAAGGAGAAGTAGTCGTATTAGATTTAAACAGAACCAAGAGCGGGTTGTAGTCATTAAAGATTTACAATTAAGAGATTATCTAATCGTATAAGAAAAAGAACTGAGAATGGTGTCTATTAATTATTTCTTTTCTTAATGATTACTTTCTTATTTTATAATGTTTTCTTTACACTCTTATACACATCTAATGTGTATAAGACTTGAATCAGTAAAGGAGATCTTTTTATTACAGGATTAAGAACTAACAAAGTCGATCGAGTCATATCGATTAAGAAATAGAACAGAGTTATTATAAAAGTCTATCATGTAACTCAAGATAAGAATTCTATAATGTCTCTTATGTCCAATCGTACAAGATTAAATACTAATAATTGGGATCAAGTCGCATAAGATTAAGAAACAAGAAAGGAGTTCTCAACAAAGTACATCTAGAAACATAATAAGTTCTAATAACTCACGATAACAACGTGAAATGTGATTTAATTATGCTTGATTAAGAACCAGGAATCAGTTCTTATTGAAAAGAGTTTTAGTAAAACATGATTATCTAAGTTTATTTTCAAAATTCTGAGAAATTCTGTCAACAATTACCCCTTGTATAATGACAAAGGAAGAAGTGATAATCGTATATATTTGAGAACATAAGAAATGCGACTAATCGAGCTATACGATAAACAACCTCAAAAGGAGACATAACATGTGCCATTCACAGAACAAAGAAAGGAGATTAGTCGTGTAAGATTATGAAATATGAGAGAAGTTCCAATCATAGCACATTTGGAAAATATATGAGATCAAATTTCACAAGGTAAGAACATAAATATGTTTTAATAAGAATGGATTGAGAACCATGTGCTCTATTCCTTGAAGATTTAGAACTAATACATCATCTAATAGAATTTACAAATGAATAGAGAAATGAGGCCGATCAAACTTGCTTTTCGAGTAAGGAAGATGTTGCGATCGTTCGATATTCTTACACTCTAATTGACTAGATGTTCTATGAATCGTAAAAGGAGAACACATGATAAAATATTAGGGAGATAATTAAGAAACTAGAAAGGTGATCTAATCAACATACACGTTGAAAAGATAAGAATATCTAATAACGGATGATAACCCTCTAATACGTGACTTAGTTAGACAAGATTGAGAACCATGTGTGGGACCTGTGCACAAAAGATTACTTAGATCAAATGAATGATCTAATCGCATTCGAAAGAGAACGGAGGCAACTGTGCTAGCTTAATAACTAAGGAAGAAGTAGATAATCTTCTCATTTATTAGAACTCTTAAGTCGACTAATTCGTAATATATTGTGAGTCGCAAAATGAGATACAGCAATCAAATAAGATTAAGAACTAATAAAGAAGAAGTAGTTGTATTAGATTTAAAAAGAACTAAGAGCGGGTCTTATTCATTAAAGATTTATAACTAACAGATTATCTAATCGTATTAGAAAAAGAACTGCGAAATGTGGCCTATTAATTATGTAGTTATCATGAGTAGGGAAGAACTTCTCATGTTCTCAATATTGAGAAGAAAGAAATGGTCTAATCGTACTATATTATGACACAGTAAAGGAGATCTAATCGTACAGGATTAAGAACTAACAAAGTGTATCGAGTCATATGAGATTAAGAAATAGAATAGGAGTTCTTATAAAAGTAAATCTCGTAACTCAAGATAAGAACTTAAAATGCGATTTGATTTGGCCAAATTAAGAACTATGAGTGATAACTATGCATAAAAGAATAAGAACTAAAATATAATATGATGGTTTTGAAGAAATTAGTGAGAAATGTTCCAAGTAACGTGCATAATCACAGTGGAAGGAGTTGTACTGCATTGATATTGAGAACTAAGAAAGGGGACAAATTTTCAAGATAATCTGTCTCTTATACACATCTAGATGTGTATAAGAGACAGATCTTAAGGACATCTCCTTTCAAAGTACATCTAGAAACATGATAAGTTCTAATAACTAATGATAACTACGTAAATTTCTTGATTTAATTAAGCTAGAATAAGAACCAGGAATCAATTCAAATTGAAAAAGAGTTTGAGCAAAAGATGATTATCTAACCTTATTTGAAAAAGAACTGAGAATTGAAGCCAATTACACCTTGTATAATGACAAAGGAAGAAGTGATAATCGTACAATATTGAGAACTAAGAAATGCGACTAATCGAGCTATACGATGAACAACAAAAGGAGACATAACATATGCAAACACAGAACAAAGAAAGGAGATTAGTCGTGTAAGATTATGAAATATGAGAGAAGTTCCAATCATAGCACATTTGGAAAAGATATGAGATCAAATTTCACAAGGTAAGAACATAAATATGTTTTAATAAGAATGGATTAAGAACCATGTGCTATGATCTCTATAAGAACTAATACATCATCTATGTATTTGCAAAAGAATAGAGAAATGAGGCCGATCAAACTTGCTTTACGAGTAAGGAAGAAGTTGCGATCGTTCGATATTGAAAGCCAAGAAATTGACTAACTGTTCTATGTATGAATCGCAAAAGGAGAACACATGATAAAATATTAGTTAGATAATTAAGAAACTAGAAAGGTGATCTAATCGACATACATGTTGAAAAGATAAGAATATCTAATAACGGATGATAAGCCCCTAATACGTGACTTAGTTAGACTAGATTGAGAACCATGTGTGAGGACCTGTGCACAAAAGATTTAGATCAAATGAATGATCTAATCGCATTCGAAAGAGAACGGAGGCAACTATATTAGCTTAATAACTAAGGAAGAAGTGTAATCGTAAGATATTGAGAACTAAGAAAGTCGACTAATCGTAATATATTGTGAGTCGCAAAAGGAGATACTATCAAAAGGAGAAGTATTCGTATTAGATTTAAATAGACCCAAGAGCGGGTCGTATTCATTAAAGATTACTATATTGAGAAGAAAGAAAGGGTCTAATCGTACTATATTATGACACAGTAAAGGAGATCTAGTCATACAGGATTAAGAACTAACAAAGTACTTCTATATAAGTGAGAAATGAGGCCAAGTATACGTGCTTAATCACAGTGGAAGGAGTTGTACTCGTACGATATTGAGAACTAAGAAAGGGGACAAATCGTACAAGATTAAATACTAATAACTGGGATCAAGTCGCATAAGATTAAGAAACAAGAAAGGAGTTCTCAACAAAGTACATCTAGAAACATAATAAGTTCTAATAACTCATGATAACAACGTGAAATGTGATTTAATTATGCTTGATTAAGAACCAGGAATCAGTTCAAATTGAAAAAGAGTTTGAGCAAAACTGTATGATTATCTAACCTTATTTGAAAAAGAACTGAGAAATGAAGCCAATTACCCCTTGTATAATGACAAAGGAAGAAGTGATAATCGTACTATATTTGAGAACTAAGAAATGCGACTAATCGAGCTATACGATAAACAACAAAAGGAGACATAACATATGCAATTCACAGAACAAAGAAAGGAGATTAGTCGTGTAAGATTATGAAATATGAGAGAAGTTCCAACGTATTTCATAGCACATTTGGAAAATATATGAGATCAAATTTCACAAGGTAAGAACATAAATATGTTTTAATAAGAATGGATTAAGAACCATGTGCTCTATTCCTTGAAGATTTAGAACTAATACATCATCTAATAGAATTTGCAAATGAATAGAGAAATGAGGCCGATCAAACTTGCTTTACGAGTAAGGAAGATGTTGCGATCGTTCGATATTGAGAGCCAATAAATTGACTAACTGTTCTATGAATCGTAAAAGGAGAACACATGATAAAATATTAGGGAGATAATTAAGAAACTAGAAAGGTGATCTAATCAACATACACGTTGAAAAGATAAGAATATCTAATAATGGATGATACTGTGATTAAACACGTATACTTGGCCAAGATTGATCGGCCTCATGGTTCTATTCATCTTGTCAAAAGATTTAGATCAAATGAATGATCTAATCGCATTCGAAAGAGAACGGAGGCAACTATAGTAGCTTAATAACTAAGGAAGAAGTGTAATCCGTAAGATATTGAGAACTAAGAAAGTCGACTATTCGTAATATATTGTGAGTCGCAAAATGAGATACAGCAATCAAACAAGATTAAGAACTAATAAAGGAGAAGTAGTTGTATTAGATTTAAAAAGAACCAAGAGCGGGTCGTATTCATTAAAGATTTATAACTAATAGATTATCTAATCGTATTAGAAAAAGAACTGCGAAATGAGGCCTATTAATTATGCCTGCACAATGATTTAGGAAGAAATTGTAATAGTACGATATTGAGAAGAAAGAAAGGGTCTAATCGTACTATATTATGACACAGTAAAGGAGATCTAATCGTACAGGATTAAGAACTAACACAGTGTATCGAGTCATATGAGATTAAGAAATAGAATAGGAGTTCTTATAAAAGTAAATCTCGTAACTCAAGATAAGAACTTAAAATGCGATTTGATTTGGCCAAATTAAGATCTATGAGTGATAACTATGCATAAAAGAATAAGAACTAAAATATAATATGAGATGGTTTTGAAGAAATAAGTGAGAAATGAGGCCAAGTATACGTGCTTAATCACAGTGGAAGGAGTTGTACTCGTACTAAATTGAGAACTAAGAAAGGGACAAATCGTACAAGATTAAATACTAATAACAGATTAGTCCCATAAGATTAAGAAACAAGAAAGGAGTTCTGAACAAAGTACATCTAGAAACATGATAAGTTCTAATAACTCATGATAACAACGTAAAATGTGATTTAATTAAGCTAGAATAAGAACCAGGAATCAATTCAAATTGAAAAAGAGTTTGAGCAAAAGATGATTATCTAACCTTATTTGAAAAAGAACTGAGAATTGAAGCCAATTACACCATGTATAATGACAAAGGAAGAAGTGATAATCGTACAATATTGAGAACTAAGAAATGCGACTAATCGAGCTATACAATGAACAACAAAAGGAGACATAACATATGCAATTCACAGAACAAAGAAAGGAGATTAGTCGTGTAAGATTATGAAATATGTCTCTAACTAAGAGAGGAGTTCCAATCATAGCACATTTGGAAAAGATATGAGATCAAATTTCACAAGGTAAGAACATAAATATGTTTTAATAAGAATGGATTAAGAACCATGCGCTGGACCAATTCCTTTGAAGATTAAGAACTAATACATCATCTATGTATTGTGCAAAAGAATAAAGAAATGAGGCCGATCAAACTTGCTTTACGAGTAAGGAAGACATTGCGATCGTTCGATATTGAAAGCTAAGAAATTGACTTAAATTTTGTTCTGGTTATGAATCGCATTCTTATTAACACATGATTTATATTTTAGATAATTAAGAAATTAGAAAGGTGATCTAATCGACATACATGTTGAAAAGATAAGAATATCTAATAACGGATGATAAGCCCTAATACTCTGATTTAGTCTAGATCTAGATTGAGAACACGACTAATCTCTTCTATGTTCTGTGAATTAGATCATATGAATGATCTAATCCATTCGAAAGAGAACGGAGGCAACTATATTAGCTTAATCCTAACTAAGGCAGAAGTGTAATCGTAAGATATTGAGAACTAAGAAAGTCGACTAATCGTAATATATTGTGAGTCGCAAAAGGAGATACTATCAAAAGGATAAGTATTCGTATTAGATTTAAATAGACCAAGAGCGGGTCGTATTCATTAAAGATTTACAATTAAGAGATTATCTAATCGTATAAGAAAATGAACTGAGAAATAAGGCCTATTAATTATGCCTGCACAATGATTAAGGAAGAAATTGTAATAGTACGATATTGAGAAGAAAGAGAGGGGGTCTAATCGTACTATATTATGACACAGTAAAGGAGATCTGGTCGTACAGGATTAAGATCTAACAAATTCGATTGAGTCATATGAGATTAAGAAATAGAACAGGGGTTCTTATAAAAGTAAATCTCGTAACTCAAGATAAGACTTAAAATGCGATTTGATTTGGCCAAATTGAGAACCATGAGTGATAACTATGCACAAAAGAATAAGAACTAAAATATAATATGATGGTTTTGATTCATGTAAGAAATAAGTGAGAAATGAGGCCAAGTGGAAGGAGTTGTACTCGTACGATATTGAGAACTAAGAAAGAGGAAAAATCGTACAAGATTAAATACTAATAATTGGGATCAAGTCGCATAAGATTAAGAAACAAGAAAGGAGTTCTCAACAAAGTACATCTAGAAACATAATAAGTTCTAATAACTCACGATAACAACGTAAAATGTGATTTAATTATGCTAGATTAAGAACCAGGAATCAGTTCAAATTGAAAAAGAGTTTGAGCAAAACCTGATTATCTAACCTTATTTGAAAAAGAACTGAGAAATGAAGCCAATTACCCCTTGTATAATGACAAAGGAAGAAGTGATAATCGTACAATATTGATAACTAAGAAATGCGACTAATCGAGCTAAACGATAAACAACAAAAGGAGACATAACATATGCATTTCACATAACAAAGAAAGGAGATTAGTCGTGTAAGATTATGAAATATGAGAGAAGTTCCAATCTTAGCACATTTGGAATAAGCTATGATTGGAACTCCTGGACATATAGCATATGTATATTTCCTGAACTTGTACATCATCTATCTCTTTTGCAAATCTATCGAACGATCGCAAGGCCGATCCTTACTCGTACGAGTAAGGAAGAAGTTGCGATCGTTCGATTCTTAATTCTTTATGAAATTGACTAACTGTTCTATGTATGAATCGCAAAAGGAGAACACATGATAAAATATTAGGGAGATAATTAAGAAACTAGAAAGGTGATCTAATCGACATACATGTTGAAAAGATAAGAATATCTAATAACGGATGATAAGCCCCTAATACGTGACTTAGTTAGACTAGATTGAGAACCATGTGTGGGACCTGTGCACAAAAGATTTAGATCAAATGAATGATCTAATCGCATTTGAAAGAAAACGGAGGAAACTATTTTAGCTTAATAACTAAGGCAGAAGTGTAATCATAAGATATTGAGAACTAAGAAAGTCGACTAATCGTAATATATTGTGAGTTGCAAAAGGAGATACAATCGATAGGAGAAGTAGTCGTATTAGATTTATTAGAGAACCAAGAGCAGGTCGTTTTCATTAAAGATTTATAATTAACAGATTATCTAATCGTATAAGAAAAAGAACTGAGAAATGAGGCCTATTAATTATGCCTGCACAATGATTAAGGAAGAAATTGTAATAGTACGATATTGAGAAGAAAGAAAGGGTCTAATCGTACTATATTTCTCTTTCATAAAGGAGTCTGGTCGAGATTAAGATCTAACAAAGTAGATCGAGTCATATCAGATTAAGAAATAGAACAGTTCTTATAAAAGTAAATCTCGTAACTCAAGATAAGAACTTAAAATGCAATTTGATTTGGCTGAATTACGAACCATGAGTGATAACTATGCATAAAAGAATAAGAACTAAAATATAATATGATAGTTTTGAAGAAATAAGTGAGAAATGAGGCCAAGTATACGTGTTAATCACTCATGGTTCGGCATTTTAGCCAAATAAATTGCATACTAAGTTCTTATCTTGAGTTACAAGATTAAATTTTAATAACTGGGATCAAGTCGCATAAGATTAAGAAACAAGAAAGAAGTTCTCAACAAAGTACATCTAGAAACATAATAAGTTCTAAGAACTCAGGCTAACAATGTAAAATGTGATTTAATTATGCTAGATCAAGAACCAAGAATCAGTTCAAATTGAAAAAGACTTGGTACAAAAGATGATTATCTAACCTTATTTGAAAAAGAACTGAGAGATGAAGCCAATTACACGCCTTGTATAATGACAAAGGAAGAAGTGATAATCGTACAATATTGAGAACTAAGAAATGTGACTAATCGTGCTATACAATGAACAACAAAAGGAGATGTAACATATGCAATTCACAAAACAAAGAAAGGAGATTAGTCGTGTAGGGTTATGAAATATGAGAGGAGTTCCAATCATAGCACATTTGGAAAAAATATGAGATCAAATTTCACAAGGTAAGAACATAAATATAAGTTTTAATAAGAATGGATTAAGAACCATGTGCTCTATTCCTTGAAGATTTAGAACTAATACATCATCTAATAGAATTTGCAAATGAATAGAGAAATGAGGCCGATCAAACTTGCTTTACGAGTAAGGAAGATGTTGCGATCGTTCGATATTGAGAGCCAAGAAACTGTTCTATGAATCGTAAAAGGAGAACACATGATAAAATATTAGGGAGATAATTAAGAAACTAGAAAGGTGATCTAATTGACATACATGTCGAAAAGATAAGAATATCTAATAACGGATGATAAGCCCCTAATACGTGATTTAGTTAGACTAGATTGAGAACCATGTATGGGACCTGTGCACAAAAGATTTAGATCAAATGAATGATCTAATCGTATTCGAAAGAGAACGGAGGCAACTATATTAGCTTAATAACTAAGGAAGAAGTGTAATCGTAAGATATTGAGAACTAAGAAAGTCGACTAATCGTAATATATTGTGAGTCGCAAAAGGAGATACATCTATTCAATCAAATGGAGAAGTAGTTGTATTAGATTTAAAAAGAACCAAGAGCGGGTCGTATTCATTAAAGATTTATAATTAAGAGATTATCTAATCGTATAAGAAAAAGAACTGAGAAATGAGGCCTATTAATTATGCCTGCACAATGATTAAGGAAGAAATTGTAATAGTACGATATTGAGAAGAAAGAAAGGGTCTAATCGTACTATATTATGATAATCTAAAGGAGATCTAGTTATACAGGATTAAGATCTTTGTTCTTTTCGATCTAAGTCTTATCAGATTCTTAAATAGAACCACGATTTTTTCAAAAAGGTTTTAACTTGATTACTCGATTAATCTAGCATAATTAACTCATTTTTACGTATATTATACTTCATATCTATTCTGTCTCTTATACACATCTAGATGTGTATAAGAGACAGGCACTTATACACATCTATTTCTCACTACTCTTTTCTTAAATCCTAAAGCAAGTTTGATCGGCCAAGTTTCTTAGACTCTTCTTAAGTTTCTAATTTACTGATGTATAACAACTAAAATGTGATCTAATTATGTCTCTTAAGAACCTAGAATCAGTTCTTGACAAAGACTTTGTACAAATATTGATTAGTCCTTTTATTCTCCTTTATTGTTCTGTGAATTGCATATGCCTCATTACTCCTTTTGTATAATGACAAAGGAAGAAGTGATAATCGTACAATACTGAGAACTAAGAAATGTGACTAATCGTGCTATACAATGAACAACAAAAGGAGACGTAACATATGCAATTCACAGAACAAAGAAAGGAGATTAGTCGTGTAGGGTTATGAAATATGAGAGGAGTTCCAATCATAGCACATTTGGAAAAAATATGAGATCAAATTTCACAAGGTAAGAACATAAATATGTTTTAATAAGAATGGATTAAGAACCATGTGCTCTATTCCTTGAAGATTTAGAACTAATACATCATCTAATAGAATTTGCAAATGAATAGAGAAATGAGGCCGATCAAACTTGCTTTACGAGTAAGGAAGATGTTGCGATCGTTCGATATTGAGAGCCAAGAAATTGACTAACTGTTCTATGAATCGTATCTCCCTAATGTTTTATCATGTGTTCTCCTTTCTACCTGTCTCTTATACACATCTAGATGTGTATAAGAGACAGGCTTACTCCTCTCAATATTTCATAACCATACACGTGTATAAGAGATCGTGATTTAGTTAGACTAGATTGAGAACCATGTGTGAGACCTGTGCACAAAAGATTTAGATCAAATGAATGATCTAATCGTATTCGAAAGAGAACGGAGGCAACTATATTGTCTTAATAACTAAGGAAGAAGTGTAATCGTAAGATATTGAGAACTAAGAAATATTCGATCTCCCTGTCTCTAATCGTAATATATTGTGAGTCGCAAAAAGACATACAATCAAAAGGTATATCTAGATGTATTAATTTACAAAGAACGTACGAGCGGGTCGTCTTCATTAAAGATTTATAATTAAGAGATTATCTAATCGTATAAGAAAAAGAAGCGAGAAATGAGACCTATTAATTATCATTGCACAATGATTAAGGAAGAAATTGTAATAGTACACATATTGAGAAGAAAGAAAGGGTCTAATCGTACTTATTATGACACATAAAGGAGATCTAGGTCGTAAATGCAGATTAAGATCTAACAAAGTCGATCGAGTCATATCGATTAAGAAATAGTGTCATAATATAGTACGATTAGACCCTTTCTTTCTTCTCAATATCGTACTACTGTCTCTTGATTTGGCCAAATTCAGAAGCTTGAGTGATAACTATGCACAAAAGAACAAGAACTAAAATATAATATGATGGTTTTGAAGAAATAAGTGAGAAATGAGGCCATCTAGATGTGCTTAATCACAGTGGAAGTGGTTGTACTCAAATTTATATTGGAATAGGTCCAGCCCCATGGTTCTTAATCCATTAAATACTAATAAACTGGGATCAAGTCGCATAAGATTCCTCTTAGTTACAACTAGACTGTAATTAACTGTCTCATATGTCAGTTCCAATATGTGTATGATAACAATGTAAAATGTGATTTAATTATGCTAGATCACTGTCTCCAAGAATCAGTTCAAATTGAAAAAGACTTAGTCAAAAGATGATTATCTAACCTTATTTGAAAAAGTACTGAGAGATGAAGCCAATTACACGCCTTGTATAATGACAAAGGAAGAAGTGATAATCTCTTCAATTTGAGAACTAAGAAATGTGACTAATCGTGCTATACAATGAACAACAAAAGGAGACGTAACATATGCAATTCACAGAACAAAGAAAGGAGATTAGTCGTGTAGGATTATGAAATATGAGAGGAGTTCCAATCATAGCACATTTGGAAAAAATATGAGATCAAATTTCACAAGGTAAGAACATAAATATGTTTTAATAAGAATGGATTAAGAACTACATGTGCTCTGCTCTATTCCTTGAAGATTTAGAACTAATACATCATCTAATAGAATTTGCAAATGAATAGAGAAATGAGGCCGATCAAACTTGCTTTACGAGTAAGGAAGATGTTGCGATCGTTCGATATTGAGAGCCAAGAAACTGTTCTATGAATCGTAAAAGGAGAACACATGATAAAATATTAGGGAGATAATTAAGAAACTAGAAAGGTGATCTAATTGACATACATGTCGAAAAGATAAGAATATCTAATAACGGATGATAAGCCCCAAATCACGTGATTTAGTTAGACTAGATTGAGAACCATGTGTGGGACCTGTGCACAAAAGATTTAGATCAAATGAATGATCTAATCGTATTCGAAAGAGAACGGAGGCAACTATATTAGCTTAATAACTAAGGAAGAAGTGTAATCGTAAGATATTGAGAACTAAGAAAGTCGACTAATCGTAATATATTGTGAGTCGCAAAAGGAGATACAATCAAAAGGAGAAGTAGTTCTCTGATGTGGATTAAGATCTAACAAAGTCGATCGAGTCATATCAGATTAAGAAATAGAACTGGAGTTCTTATAAAAGTAAATATCGTAACTCAAGATAAGAACTTAAAATGCGATTTGATTTGGCCAAATTCAGAACCTTGAGTGATAACTATGCACAAAAGAACAAGAACTAAAATATAATATGATGGTTTTGAAGAAATAAGTGAGAAACGAGGCCAAGTATACGTGCTTAATCACAGTGGAAGTGGTTGTACTCGTACGATATTGAGAACTAAGAAAGGTGACAAATCGTTATCTTATACAAGATTAAATACTAATAACTGGGATCAAGTCGCACAAGATTAGAAAGGAGTTCTCAACAAAGTATATCTAGAAACATAATAAGTTCTAATAACTCATGATAACAACGTAAAATGTGATTTAATTATGCTAGATGAAGAACCAAGAATCAGTTCAAATTGAAAAAGACTTCGTACAAAAGATGATTATCTAACCTTATTTGAAAAAGAACTGAGATATGAAGCCAATTACACGCCTTGTATAATGACAAAGGAAGAAGTGATAATCGTACAATACTGAGAACTAAGAAATGTGACTAATCGTGCTATACAATGAACAACAAAAGGAGACGTAACATATGCAATTCACAGAACAAAGAAAGGAGATTAGTCGTGTAGGGTTATGAAATATGAGAGGAGTTCCAATCATAGCACATTTGGAAAAAATATGAGATCAAATTTCACAAGGTAAGAACATAAATATGTTTTAATAAGAATGGATTAAGAACCATGTGCTCTATCGATTCCTTGAAGATTTAGAACTAATACATCATCTAATAGAATTTGCAAATGAATAGAGAAATGAGGCCGATCAAACTTGCTTTACGAGTAAGGAAGATGTTGCGATCGTTCGATATTGAGAGCCAAGAAATTGACTAACTGTTCTATGAATCGTAAAGGAGAACACATGATAAAATATTCAAGAGATAATTAAGAAACTAGAAAGGTGATCTAATTGACATACATGTTGAAAAGATAAGAATATCTAATAACGGATGATAAGCCCATAATAGTCCATTAGTCATTAAAACATATTTCAGTATTGTACGATTATGCACAAAAGATTTAGATCAAATGAATGATCTAATCGTATTCGAAAGAGAACGGAGGCAACTATATTAGCTTAATAACTAAGGAAGAAGTATAATCGTAAGATATTGAGAACTAAGAAAATCGACTAATCGTAATATATTGTGAGTCGCAAAAGGAAATACAATCAAATGGAGAAGTAGTTGTATTAGATGATTAAAAAGAACCAAGAACGGGTCGTATACATTAATGATTTATAATTAAGAGATTATCTAATCGTATAAGAAAAAGGTTAGACGATTTGTCACCTTTCTTAGCTGTCTCTTATACACATCTAGATGTGTATAAGAGACATCTTGAGTTACGATATCGTACTTTTATACCCCAGTTCTATTTCTTAATCTGATATGACTCGATCGACTTTGTTAGATCTTAATCCTGTACGAGTCATATCGATTCAATATCGAACGATCGCAACAAAGAGTTAACGTAATACAAGGGAATCTCCGGCCAACAATCTCTCTGATTGCACATGCATAGTCTACTGAACATACAGGTTCTAAATCTTCAAGGAATAGGTCCAGCGCATGGTTCTTAATCCATTCTTGAAGAAATAAGTGAGAAATGAGGCCAAGTATACGTGCTTAATCACGGTGGAAGTGGTTGTACTGCAAATGCGATCTGTCTCTTATACACATCTAGATGTGTATAAGAGACAGCACTGAGATCTGAAGCCAATTACACGCCTTGTATAATGACAAAGGAAGAAGTGATAATCGTACAATATTGAGAACTAAGAAATGTGACTAATCGTGCTATACAATGAACAACAAAAGGAGACATAACATATGCAATTCACAGAACAAAGAAAGGAGATTAGTCGTGTAGGGTTATGAAATATGAGAGGAGTTCCAATCATAGCACATTTGGAAAAAATATGAGATCAAATTTCACAAGGTAAGAACATAAATATGTTTTAATAAGAATGGATTAAGAACCATGTGCTCTATTCCTTGAAGATTTATGAACTAATACATCATCTAATAGAATTTGCAAATGAATAGAGAAATGAGGCCGATCAAACTTGCTTTACGAGTAAGGAAGATGTTGCGATCGTTCGATATTATCTCTTATCTAATCTGTCTCTTATACACATCTAGATGTGTATACATGATAAAATATTTCATAATTTCTTAGAGAGGTGATCTAATTGACATACATGTCGAAAAGATAAGAATATCTAATAACGGATCTTACTCATCTAATACGTTATTTAGTTAGACTAGATTGAGAACCATGTGTTGGGACCTGTGCACAAAAGATTTAGATCAAATGAATGATCTAATCGTATTCGAAAGAGAACGGAGGCAACTATATTAGCTTAATAACTAAGGAAGAAGTGTAATCGTAAGATATTGAGAACTAAGAAAGTCGACTAATCGTAATATATTGTGAGTCGCAAAAGGAGATACAATCAAAAGGAGAAGTAGTTGTATTAGATTTAAAAAGAACCAAGAACTGGGTCGTATTCATTAAAGATTTATAATTAAGAGATTATCTAATCGTATAAGAAAAAGAACTGAGAAATGAGGCCTATTAATTATGCCTGCACAATGATTAAGGAAGAAATTGTAATAGTACGATATTGAGAAGAAAGAAAGGGTCTAATCGTACTATATTATGACACAGTAAAGGAGATCTGGTCGTACAGGATTAAGATCTAACAAAGTCGATCGAGTCATATCAGATTAAGAAATAGAACTGGAGTTCTTATAAAAGTAAATATCGTAACTCAAGATAAGAACTTAAAATGCGATTTGATTTGGCCAAATTTCAGAACCCTACACGACTAATATACACATCTAGTTCTGTGAATAAGATACAGCACGTATACTTGAAGAAATAAGTGAGAAATGAGGCCAAGTATACGTGCTTAATCACGGTGGAAGTGGTTGTACTGCGATATTGAGAACTAAGAAAGGTGACATGTATCGTACAAGATTAGATCACCTTTCTAGTTTCTTAATTATGCTCCCTAAGATTAGAAAGGAGTTCTCAACAAAGTATATCTAGAAACATAATAAGTTCTAATAGACTCATGATAACAACGTAAAATGTGATTTAATTATGCTAGATTAAGAACCAAGAATCAGTTCAAATTGAAAAAGACTCGTCATAAAAGATGATTATCTAGACCTTATTTGAATTCTTCTCAAGATATGTACTACTACAACGCCTTGTATAATGACAAGGTGCAGTTCTTAATTTCTCAATATCACGATCTTTCTCATTATACACATCTGATGTAAAGCAATACACATCGGCCATGTTTCTCTATTCTTTTCATATTTACAAAGATCTTGAGATTAGTCGTGTATGGTTATGAAATATGAGAGGTCTCCAATCATAGCACATTTGGAAAAAATATGAGATCAAATTTCACAAGGTAAGAACATAAATATGTTTTAATAAGAATGGATTAAGAACCATGTGCTCTATTCCTTGAAGATTTAGAACTAATACATCATCTAATAGATTATTTGCAAATGAATAGAGAAATGAGGCCGATCAAACTTGCTTTACGAGTAAGGAAGATGTTGCGATCGTTCGATATTGAGAGCCAAGAAATTGATTAACTGTTCTATGAATCGTAAAAGGAGAACACATGATAAAATATTAGGGAGATAATTAAGAAACTAGAAAGGTGATCTAATTGACATACATGTCGAAAAGATAAGAATATCTAATAACGGATGATAAGCCCTAATACGTGATTTAGTTAGACTAGATTGAGAACCATGTGTGAGACCTGTGCACAAAAGATTTAGATCAAATGAATGATCTAATCGTATTCGAAAGAGAACGGAGGCAACTATATTAGATTCCTTAATCATTGTGCAGTCATCTTATACATATCTAGATGTGAAATAGAACTGGGGTTCTTATATCACTTAATCTGTCATTATCAAGATCTAGAACTTAAAATGCGATTTGATTTGGCCAAATCAGAACCTTGAGTGATAACTTGGCTTCAAAAGAACAAGAACTAAAATATAATATGATGGTTTTGAAGAAATAAGTTCTTGAGGCCAAGTATACGTGCTTAATCACAGTGGAAGTGGTTGTACTCGTACGATATTGAGAACTAAGAAAGGTGACAAATCGTACAAGATTAAATACTAATAACTGGGATCAAGTCGCACAAGATTAGAAAGGAGTTCTCAACAAAGTATATCTAGAAACATAAGAAGTTCTAATAACTCATGATAACAATGTAAAATGTGATTTAATTATGCTAGATCAAGAACCAAGAATCAGTTCAAATTGAAAAAGACTTAGTACAAAAGATGATTATCTAACCTTATTTGAAAAAGAACTGAGAGATGAAGCCAATTACACGCCTTGTATAATGACAAAGGAAGAAGTGATAATCGTACAATACTGAGAACTAAGAAATGTGACTAATCGTGCTATACAATGAACAACAAAAGGAGACGTAACATATGCAATTCACAGAACAAAGAAAGGAGATTAGTCGTGTAGGGTTATGAAATATGAGAGGAGTTCCAATCATAGCACATTTGGAAAAAATATGAGATCAAATTTCACAAGGTAAGAACATAAATATGTTTTAATAAGAATGGATTAAGAACCATGTGCTCTATTCCTTGAAGATTTAGAACTAATACATCATCTAATAGAATTTGCAAATGAATCCCTCAGAGAAATGAGGCCGATCAAACTTGCTTTACGAGTAAGGAAGATGTTGCGATCGTTCGATATTGAGAGCCAAGAAATTGACTAATCTGTTCTATGAATCGTAAAAGGAGAACACATGATAAAATATTAGGGAGATAATTAAGAAACTAGAAAGGTGATCTAATTGACATACATGTCGAAAAGATAAGAATATCTAATAACGGATGATAAGCCCATAATACGTGATTTAGTTAGACTAGATTGAGAACCATGTGTGGGACCTGTGCACAAAAGATTTAGATCAAATGAATGATCTAATCGTATTCGAAAGAGAACGGAGGCAACTATATTAGCTTAATAACTAAGGAAGAAGTGTAATCGTAAGATATTGAGAACTAAGAAAGTCGACTAATCGTAATATATTGTGAGTCGCAAAAAGAGATACAATCAAAAGGAGAAGTAGTTGTATTAGATTTAAAAGAACCAAGAGCGGTCGTATTCATTAAAGATTTATAATTAAGATTAAAATGCTTTGAGGCCTATTAATTATGCCTGCACAATGATTAAGGAAGAAATTGTAATAGTACGATATTGAGAAGAAAGAAAGGGTCTAATCGTACTATATTATGACACAGTAAAGGAGATCTGGTCGTACAGGATTAAGATCTAACAAAGTCGATCGAGTCATATCAGATTAAGAAATAGAACTGGAGTTCTTATAAAAGTAAATATCGTAACTCAAGATAAGAACTTAAAATGCGATTTGATTTGGCCAAATTCAGAACCTTGAGTGATAACTATGCACAAAAGAACAAGAACTAAAATATAATATGATGGTTTTGAAGAAATAAGTGAGAAATGAGGCCAAGTATACGTGCTTAATCACAGTGGAAGTGGTTGTACTCGTACGATATTGAGAACTAAGAAAGGTGACAAATCGTACAAGATTAAATACTAATAACTGGGATCAAGTCGCACAAGATTAGAAAGGAGTTCTCAACAAAGTATATCTATCTAGAAACATAATAAGTTCTAATAACTCATGATAACAACGTAAAATGTGATTTAATTATGCTAGATGAAGAACCAAGAATCAGTTCAAATTGAAAAAGACTTCGTACAAAAGATGATTATCTAACCTTATTTGAAAAGAACTGAGATATGAAGCCAATTACACCTTGTATAATGACAAAGGAAGAAGTGATAATCGTACAATACTGAGAACTAAGAAATGTGACTAATCGTGCTATACAATGAACAACAAAAGGAGACGTAACATATGCAATTCACAGAACAAAGAAAGGAGATTAGTCGTGTAGGGTTATGAAATATGAGAGGAGTTCCAATCATAGCACATTTGGAAAAAATATGAGATCAAATTTCACAAGGTAAGAACATAAATATGTTTTAATAAGAATGGATTAAGAACCATGTGCTCTATTCCTTGAAGATTTAGAACTAATACATCATCTAATAGAATTTGCAAATGAATAGAGAAATGAGGCCGATCAAATACTTGCTTTACGAGTAAGGAAGATGTTGCGATCGTTCGATATTGAGAGCCAAGAAATTGATTAACTGTTCTATGAATCGTAAAAGGAGAACACATGATAAAATATTAGGGAGATAATTAAGATACGAATCCTGTGATCTAATTGACATCTACATGTCGATAAAGATAAGAATATCTAATGCCTCCGGATGATAAGCCCATAATACGTGATTTAGTTAGACTAGATTGAGAACCATGTGTGAGACCTGTGCACAAAAGATTTAGATCAAATGAATGATCTAATCGTATTCGAAAGAGAACGGAGGCAACTATATTAGCTTAATAACTAAGGAAGAAGTGTAATCGTAAGATATTGAGAACTAAGAAAGTCGACTAATCGTAATATATTGTGAGTCGCAAAAAGAGATACAATCAAAAGGAGAAGTAGTTGTATTAGATTTAAAAAGAACCAAGAGCGAGTCGTATTCATTAAAGATTTATAATTAACAGATTATCTAATCGTATAAGAAAAACGAACTGAGAAATGAGGCCTATTAATTATGCCTGCACAATGATTAAGGAAGAAATTGTAATAGTACGATATTGAGAAGAAAGAAAGGGTCTAGTCGTACTATATTATGACACAGTAAAGGAGATCTGGTCGTACAGGATTAAGATCTAACAAAGTCGATCGAGTCATATCAGATTAAGAAATAGAACTGGGGTTCTTATAAAAGTAAATATCGTAACTCAAGATAAGAACTTAAAATGCGATTTGATTTGGCCAAATTCAGAACCTTGAGTGATAACTATGCACAAAAGAACAAGAACTAAAATATAATATGATGGTTTTGAAGAAATAAGTGAGAAATGAGGCCAAGTATACGTGCTTAATCACAGTGGAAGTGGTTGTACTCGTACGATATTGAGAACTAAGAAAGGTGACAAATCGTACAAGATTAAATACTAATAACTGGGATCAAGTCGCACAAGATTAGAAAGGAGTTCTCAACAAAGTATATCTAGAAACATAAGAGAAGTTCTAATAACTCATGATAACAATGTAAAATGTGATTTAATTATGCTAGATCAAGAACCAAGAATCAGTTCAAATTGAAAAAGACTTAGTACAAAAGATGATTATCTAACCTTATTTGAAAAAGAACTGAGAGATGAAGCCAATTACACGCCTTGTATAATGACAAAGGAAGAAGTGATAATCGTACAATACTGAGAACTAAGAAATGTGACTAATCGTGCTATACAATGAACAACAAAAGGAGACGTAACATATGCAATTCACAGAACAAAGAAAGGAGATTAGTCGTGTAGGGTTATGAAATATGAGAGGAGTTCCAATCATAGCACATTTGGAAAAAATATGAGATCAAATTTCACAAGGTAAGAACATAAATATGTTTTAATAAGAATAGATTAAGAACCATGTGCTCTATTCCTTGAAGATTTAGAACTAATACATCATCTAATAGAATTTGCAAATGAATAGAGAAATGAGGCCGATCAAACTTGCTTTAGGTTTCTTATACAGTCGAGTAAGGAAGATGTTGCGATCGTTCGATATTGAGAGCCAAGAAACTGTTCTATGAATCGTAAAAGGAGAACTTCCTTAAAATATTAGGGAGATAATTAAGAAACTAGAAAGGTGATCTAATTGACATACATGTCGAAAAGATAAGAATATCTAATAACGGATGATAAGTTATTGGCTCTCAATATTGAACCTGTCTCTTATACATATGTGATCTGTCCCACACCTGTCTCTTATAATGATCTAATCGTATAAGAACAGAGTTACACAACTAGATGTGTATAAGAGACAGGCACATGGTTCTTAATCTATTCTTATTAAAACATATTTATGTTCTTACCTTGTGAAATTTGATCTCATATTTTTTCCAAAGGAGATACAATCAAAAGGAGAAGTAGTTGTATTAGATTTAAAAAGAACCAAGAGCGGGTCGTATTCATTAAAGATTTATAATTAACAGATTATCTAATCGTATAAGAAAAAGAACTGAGAAATGAGGCTAAGTTCTTATCTTGAGTTACGATCTGTCTCTTATACACATCTAGATGTGCCAAATAAGAACCAGAGTGATTAAGCCCGTAAAGAACAAGAACTAAAATATAATATGATGGTTTTGAAGAAATAAGTGAGAAATGATTTACTCCGTTCTATGTGCTAACAGTGCATTTCACAATGTGATTTGATGTCATCGATATTGAGAACTAAGAAAGGTGACAAATCGTACAAGATTAAATACTAATAACTGGGATCAAGATTAAGAAACAAGAAAGGAGTTCTCAACAAAGTACATGTAGAAACATAATAAGTTCTAATAACTCATGATGGATCATAAAAACGTAAAATTTGATTTAATTATGCTTGATTAAGAACCGGGAATCAGTTCAAATTGAAAAAGAGTTTGAGCAAAAGATGATTATCTAACCTTATTGAAAAAGAACGGAGAAATGAAACCAATTACACCTTGTATAATGACAAAGGAAGAAGTGAAAATCGTACAATATTGAGAACTAAGAAATGCAACTAATCGAGCTGTACAATGTACAACAAAAGGAGACATAACATATGCAATTCACATGACAAAGAAAGGAGATTAGTCGTGTAAGATTATGAAATATGAGTGGAGTTCCAATCATAGCACATTTGGAAAAGATATGAGATCAAATTTCACAAGGTAAGAACATAAATATGTTTTAATAAGAATGGATTAAGAACCATGCGCTGGACCTATTCCTTGAAGATTTAGAACTAATACATCATCTATGCATTTGCAAAAGAATAGAGAAATGAGGCCGGTCAAACTTGCTTTACGAGTAAGGATGAAGTTGCGATCAAGTTCGATATTGAAAGCCAAAAAATTCAGTAACTGTTCTATGTATGAATCGCAAAAGGAGAACACGTGATAAATTATTAGGGAGATAATTAAGAAACTAGAAAGGTGATCTAATCAACATACACGTTGAAAAGATAAGAATATCTAATAACGGATGATAAGCCCCTAATACGTGACTTAGTTAGACTAGATTGAGAACCATGTGTGGGACCTGTGCCCAAAATATTTAGATCAAATGAATGATCTAATCGCATTACACAGGCAACTATATTAGCTTAATAACTAAAGGAAGAAGTGTAATCGTATGATATTGAGAACTAAGAAAGTCGACTAATCGTAATATATTGTGAGTCACAAAAGAAGATACAATCAAAAGGAGAAGTAGTCGTATTAGATTTAAAAAGAACCAAGAGCGGGTCGTATTCATTAAAGATTTATAATTAACAGATTATCTAATCGTATAAGAAAAAGAACTGAGAAATGAGGCCTATTAACTTATGCTCGCACAATGATTAAGAAAGAAATTGTAATAGTACGATATTGAGAAGAAAGAATGGGTCTCATCGTACACTATTATGACACAGTAAAAGAGATCTAATTATACAGGATTAAAAACTAACAAAGTAGATCGAGTCATATCAGATTAAGAAATAGAACAGGAGTTCTTATAAAAGTAAATCACGTAACTCAAGATAAGAACTGAAAATGCGATTTGATTTGGCCAAATTAAGAACCATGAGTGATAACTTCTGCATAATAGAATAAGAACTAAAATATAATATGATGGTTTTGAAGAAATAAGTGAGAAATGAGTGTACTATGCGTGCTTAATCACATCTGGAAGGAGTTGTACTCGTAGATATTGAGAACTAAGAAAGGTTACAAATCGTACAAGATTAAATACTAATAACTGGGATCAAGTCGCATAAGATTAAGAAACAAGAAAAGAGTTCTCAACAAAGTACATCTAGAAACATAATAAGTTCTAATAACTCATGATGACTTAAACTTCTTAAAACGTAAAATGTGATTTAATTACGCTAGATTAAGAACCAAGAATCAGTTCAAATTGAAAAGAGTTTGAACAAAAGATGATTATCTAACCTTATTTGAAAAAGAACGGAGAAATGAAGCCAATTACACCTTGTATAATGACAAAGGGAGAAGTGATAATCGTACAATATTGAGAACTAAGAAATGTGACTAATCGAGCTATAAAATGAACAACAAAAGGAGACATAACATATGCAATTCACAGAACAAAGAAAGGAGATTAGTCGTGTAAGATTATGAAATATGAGAGGAGTTCCAATCATAGCACATTTGGAAAATATATGAGATCATATTTCACAAGGTAAGAACATAAATATGTTTTAATAAGAATGGATTAAGAACCATGCGCTCGACCTATTCGTTGAAGATTTAGAACTAATACATCATCTAATAGCATTTGCAAAAGAATTGAGAAAAGAGGCCGATCAAACTTGCTTTACGAGTAAGGAAGAAGTTGCGATCGTCTCGATATTGAAAGCCAAGAAATTGACTAACTATTTTGTGTTATGAATCGCAAAAGGAGAACACGTGATAAAATATTAGGGAGATAATTAAGAAACTAGAAAGGTGATCTAATACACACACGTGTTGAAAAGATAAAATATCTAATAACGGATGATTAGCCCCTAATACGTGACTTAGTTAGACTAGATTGAGAACCATGTGTGGGACCTGTGCACAAAAGATTTACATCAAATGAATGATGTAATTGCACTCGAAAGAGAACGGAGGCAACTATATTAGCTTAATAACTAAGGAAGAAGTGTAATCGAAAGATATTGAGAACTAAGAAAGTCGACTAATCCTAATATATTGTGAGTCGCAAAAGGAGAAACAATCAAAAGGAGAAGTAGTCGTATAAGATTTCAAAAGAACCAAGAGCGGGTCGTAGTCATTAAAGATTTATAATTGAGAGTTAGCTAATCGTATAAGAATAAGAACTGAGAAATGAGGCCTATTAATTATAACTTCTCTCTTACCCTTTTTAGGATCAAGGAAGAAATTGTAATAGTACGATATTGAGAAGAAAGAAAGGGTCTAATCGTACTATATTATGTCACAGTAAAGGAGATCTAGTCGTACAGGATTAAGAACTAACAAAGTCGATCGAGTCATATCAGATTAAGAAATAGAACAGGAGTTCTTATAAAAGTAAATCTTGTAACTCAAGATAAGAACTTAAAATGCGATTTGATTTGGCCAAATTAAGAACCATGAGTGATAACTATGCATAAAAGAATAAGAACTAAAATATAATATGATGGATTTGAAGAAGTAAGCGAGAAATGAGGCCAAGTATACGGGCTTAATCACAGTGGAAAGAGTTGTACTCAATACGATATTGAGAACTACGAAAGGGGACAAATTGTACAAGATTAAATACTAATAACTGGGATCAAGTCCCATAAGATTAAGAAACAAGAAAGGAGTTCTCAACAAAGTACATCTAGAAACATAATAAGTTCTAACAACTCATGAGATCTAACAACGTAAAATTTGATTTAATTATGGTAGATTAAGAACCAAGAATCAGTTCAAATTGAAAAAGACATTGAACAAAAGATGATTGTCTAACTTTATTTGAAAAAGAACTGAGAAATGAAGCCAATTCAACCTTGTATAATGACAAAGGGAGAAGTGATAATCGTACAATATTGAGAACTAAGAAATGAAACTTATCGAGCTATACAATGAACAACAAAAGGAGACATAACATATGCAATTCACAGAACAAAGAAAGGAGATTAGTCGTGTAAGATTGTGAAATATGAGGGAAGTTCCAATCATAGTACATTTGGAAAAGATATGAGATCAAATTTCACAAGGTAAGAACATAAATATGTTTTAATAAGAATGGATTAAGAACCATGCACTGGACCTATTCCTTGAAGATTTAGAACTAATACATCATCTATGTATTTGCAAATGAATAGAGAAATGAGGCCGATCAAACTTGCTTTACGAGTAAAAAAAAAGTTGCGATCATGTCGATATTGCAAGCCAAGAAATTGACTAACTGTTCTCCTTATGCGATCTAAATCTATTAGTTCTACATGATAAAATATTAGGGAGATAATTAAGAAACTAGAAATCTGATCTAATCGACATACATGTTGAAAAGATAAGAATATCTAATAACGGATGATAAGCCCTAATACGTGACTTAGTTAGACTAGATTGAGAACCTTTCTTTCTGTATTAGTGCTAAATCTTCAAGGAATAGGTCCAGTGCATGAAACAGAACGGAGGCAACTATATTAGCTCAATATCTTAAGATGTTAAGTGTAATCGTAAGATATTGAGTACTAAGAAAGTCGTATGCATTAAAGATTTATAATTAAGGGGATTAGTCGTGTAAGATTATGATATATGAGAGGAGTTCCAATCATAGCACATTTGGAAAAGATATGGGATCGAATTTCACAAGGTAAGAACATAAATATGTTTTAATAATAATGGATTAAGAACCATTCGCTGGACCAATTCCCTTGAAGATTTAGAACTAATACATCATCTAATAGCATTTGCAAAAGAATAGAGAAATGAGGCCGATCAAACTTGCTTTACGAGTAAGAAAGAAGTCGCAATCGTTCGATATTGAGATCCAAGAAATTGACTAACTGTTCTATGTTATAAATCGACTAACTAGTTCTAAATTATAAAAGAATTGGTAGCGAAGTGTTCTTATATTGACATTAGATGAAAAGATAAGAACAGTTCTCAATCTAGTCTAATAAGTCACGTGTTACGTGACTTAGTTCACTACAATTACAACAGAATGAGACATAACTCATTTCTCTATTCAGCTGCAAATACACATCTAGATGTGTATAAGAGAAGGTGTAATTGGCTTCATTTCTACGTTCTTTTTCACCTTCCTAAGTTATCAAGAACTTTTGTAAAGTCGACTAATCAATTTGAACAGATTATGGTTCTTAATCTAGCATAATTACATCACATTTTACGTTGTTATCATAGACTTTCTTAGTTCTCAATATCCTGTCTCGTATTCAATAAAGATTTATAATTAAGAGTTAGCTAATCGTATAAGAAATAGAACTGAGAATTGAGGCCCATTAATTTATTGAGAACTAAGAAAGGTGACAAATCGTACAAGATTAAATACTAATAACTGGGATCAAGTCCCATAAGATTAAGAAACAAGGAAGGAGTTCTCAACAAAGTACATCTAGAAACATAATAAGTTCTAATAATTCATGATGACAACATAAAATGTGTTTTAATCACGCTAGATTAAGAACCAAGAATCAGTTCAAATTGAAAAAGAGTTTGAACAAAAGATGATTATCTAACCTTATTTGAAAAAGAACGGAGAAATGAAGCCAATTACACATTGTATGATGACAAAGGGAGAAGTGATATAATCGTACAATCTTGAGAACTAAGAATTACAACTAATCGAGCTATACAATGAACAACAAAAGGAGACATAACATATGCAATTCACAGAACAAAGACATCTAAGGAGATTAGTCGTGTAAGATTATGAAACATGAGAGGAGTTCCAATCATAGCACATTTGGAAAAAATATGAGATCAAATTTCACAAGGTAAGAACATAAATATGTTTTAATAAGACTTTTTAAGAAGCATGTGCTCTATACCTTGAAGATGTGTATTAGAACTAATACATCATCTATGTATTTGCAAATGAATAGAGAAATGAGGCCGATCAAACTTGCTTTACGAGTAAAAAAAAAGTTGTGATCATTCGATATTGCAAGCCAAGAAATTGACTAACTGTTCTATGTATGAATCGCAAAAGGAGAACACATGATAAAATATTAGGGAGATAATTAAGAAACTAGAAAGGTGATCTAATCGACATACCTGTTGAAAAGATAAGAACATCTAATAACGGATGATTAGCCCCTAATACGTGACTTAGTTAGACAAGATTGAGAACCATGTGTGGGACCTGTGCACAAAAATTTAGATCAAATGAATGATCTAATCGCACTCGAAACAGATAATAACTCATAGAACGGAGGCAACTATATTAGCTCAATGACTAAGGAAGAAGTGTAATCGTAAGATATTGAGTACTAAGAAAGTCGTATGCATTAAAGATTTATAATTAAGGGGATTAGTCGTGTAAGATTATGATATATGAGAGGAGTTCCAATCATAGCACATTTGGAAAAGATATGGGATCGAATTTCACAAGGTAAGAACATAAATATGTTTTAATAATAATGGATTAAGAACCATTCGCTGGACCAATTCCTTGAAGATTTAGAACTAATACATCATCTAATAGCATTTGCAAAAGAATAGAGAAATGAGGCCGATCAAACTTGCTTTACGAGTAAGAAAGAAGTCGCAATCGTTCGATATTGAGATCCAAGAAATTGACTAACTGTTCTATGTTATAAATCGCAAAAGGATAACACATGATATATTAGGGAGATAATTAAGAAATAGAAAGGTGATCTAATGGACATACATGTTGAAAAGATAAGAATATCTAATAACGGATGATAAGCCCCTAACACGTGACTTAGTTAGACTAGATTGAGAACCACGTGTGGGACCTGTGCACAAAAGATTTAGATCAAATGAATGATCTAATCGCATTCGAAAGAGAACGGAGGCAACTATATTAGTTTAATAACTAAGGAAGAAGTGTAATCCTAAGATATTGAGAACTAAGAAAGTCGACTAATCGTAATATATTGTGAGTCGCAAAAGGAGATACAATCAAAAGAAGAAGTAGTCGTATTAGATTTAAAAAGAACCAAGAGCGGGTCGATTCAATAAAGATTTATAATTAAGAGTTAGCTAATCGTATAAGAAATAGAACTGAGAATTGAGGCCCATTAATTTATTGAGAACTAAGAAAGGTGACAAATCTCACAAGATTAAATACTAATAACTGGGATCAAGTCCCATAAGATTAAGAAACAAGAAAGGAGTTCTCAACAAAGTACATCTAGAAACATAATAAGTTCTAATAATTCATGATGACAACGTAAAATCGGAGAAATGAAGCCAATTACACATTGTATGATGACAAAGGGAGAAGTGATATAATCGTACAATCTTGAGAACTAAGAATTACAACTAATCGAGCTATACAATGAACAACAAAAGGAGACATAACATATGCAATTCACAGAACAAAGAAAGGAGATTAGTCGTGTAAGATTATGAAATATGAGAGGAGTTCCAATCATAGCACATTCGAAAAAGATATGAGATCAAATTATGAAATATGAGAGGAGTTCCAATCATAGCACATTCGAAAAAGATATGAGATCAAATTTCACAAGGTAAGAACATAAATATGTTTTTAAAAGAATGGATTAAGAACCATGTGCTGGACCTATTCCTTGAAGATTTAGAACTAATTCGTCATCTAATAGCATTTGCAAAAGAATAGAGAAATGCGTGTAGGCCGATCAAACTTGCTTTACGAGTAAGGAAGAAGTTGTGATCGTTCGATATTGAGAACCAAGAAATTGACTAACTATTACTGTTGTGTATAAGAGACAGGTGTAATTGGCTTCATTTCTCTGTGTCTCTCATGTGTTATCCTTTTGTGATTTATAACACAGAACCTGTCTCTTATACACATCTAGATCTTGGTTCTTAATCCCTAATCGTGACTTAGTTAGACTAGATTGAGAACCATGTGTGGGACACATGCACAAAGATTTAGATCAAATGAATGATCTAATCGCATTTGAAAGAAACGGAGGCAACTATATTAGCTTAATAACTAAGGAAGAAGTGTAATCGTAAGATATTGAGAACTAAGAAAGTCGACTAATCGTAATATATTGTGAGTCGCAAAGGAGATGCAATCAAAGGAAAGTAGTCGTATTAGAATTCAAAAGTACCAAGGGTGATTCGTATTCATTAAAGATTTATAATTAAGAGTTAGTTATTCGTATATGATCTACTTTGTCACTTATTTCTTCAAGACAATCATATTATATTTTAGTTCTTATTCTATTATGCATAGTTATCACTCATGGTTCTTAATTTGGCCAAATCAAATCGCATTTTAAGTTCTTATCTTGAGTTACGAGATTTACTTTTATCTCTCATATTTCATATCTTTTCAACACCTTGTGAAATTTGATCTCCTTTTAAGTTCAAAGAATTGCATCTAGATGTGTACAAGAGATGTGTCATAAAAGTGTACGATTAGACCCTTTCTTTCTTCTCAATATAGTACTATTACAATTTCTTTCTTAATCATTGTGCATGCATAATTAATAGGCCTCATTTCTCAGTTCTTTTTCTCATACGATTAGATAATCTCTTAATAGTTATAAATTTTTAATGAATACGACCCACTTTTGGTTCTTTTTAAATCTAATACGACTACTTCTCCTTTTAATTGTATCTCTGTTCGACTCACAATATATTACGATTAGTCGACTTTCTTAGTTCTCAATATCTTACGATTACACTTCTTCCTTAGTTATTAAGCTAATATAGTTGCCTCGTTCTCTTTGAGTGTGATTAGATCATTCATTTGATCTAAATCTTTGTGCCTGAGTCCCACACATGGTTCTCAATCTAGTCTAACTAAGTCACGTAATAGGGCTAATCATCCGTTATTAGATATTCTTATCTTTTCACCATGTATATCGATTAGATCACCTTTCTAGTTTCTTAATTATCTCCTTCTCTGTATAATATGCAGATCCTTTTGCGATTAATAACATAGAACAGTTAGTCAATTTCTTGGATCTCAATATCGAACGATCGCGACTTCTTCCTTACTCGTAAAGCAAGTTTGATCGGCCTCATTTCTCTATTCTTTTGCAAATGCTATTAGATGATGTATTGGTTCTAAATTTTCAAGGAATATGTCAGCGCATGGTTCTTAATCCATTATTATTAAAACATATTTATCTTCTTACCTTGTGAAATTTGATCCCATATCTTTTCCAAATGTGCTATGATTGGAACTCCTCTCATATTTCATAATCTTACACGACTAATCTCCTTTCTTTGTTCTGGGAATTGCATATGTTATGTCTCCTTTTGTTGTTCATTGTATAGCTCGATTAGTCGCATAATCTTAGTTCTCAATATTATACGATTATCACTTCTTACTTTGTCATTATACAAGGTTTACTTGGCTTACTTTCTCAGTTCCATAAAATAAGATTTAGATAATCATCTTTTGTTCAAAGTCTTTTTCAATTTGGACTGATTCTTAGTTCTTAATCTAGAATAATTAAATCACATTTTATGTTGTTATCATGAGTTCTTTGAACTTATTATGTTTCTAGATGTACTTTGTTGAGAACTCATTTCTTGCAGATTAAGCACGTATACTTAGCCTCATTTCTCACTTATTTCTTCAAAACCATCATATTATATTTTAGATCTTATTCTTTTATGCATAGTTATCACTCATGGTTCTTAATTTGGCCAAATCAAATCGCATTTTAAATTCTTATCTTGAGTTACAGATTTACTTTTATAAGAACTCTGTTCTATTTCTTAATCGATATGTCTCGATCTTCTTTTTTAGTTCTTAATCTGCGATTAGATCTCCTTTACTGTGTGAGAATAGAGTACAATCGTACCCTTGTATCACTTTCAAATCGTAGAAATATACACATTTGATCTTAATCTTTTGTGCACAGTAATACACCTGTCTCTTATACACATCTAGATGTGTATAATCTCTTAATTATAAATCTAATCGTCCTTTATATCTCCTTTATTAGTTCTCAATCTTGTTTGAATACACTCGAGATGTGTTAAGCGACTCACATTGTTATTACGATCTAGATGTGTATAAGTTACAATATCTTACGAATCACTTCTTCCTTATACATAAGCTAATCGTGGTTGCCTCCGTTCTCTTCGAATGCGATTAGATCATTCATTTGATCTAAATCTTTGTGCCACAGTATTGAGAACTAAGAAAGTCGACTAGCCCCTAATATCTGTCTAGTTAGACTCTGTCTCTTATACACATCTAATCTTTTCAACATGTATGTCGATTAGATCACCTTTCTAGTTTTCTTAGTTATCTCCTAATATTTTATCATGTGTTCTCCTTTGCGATTCATAACACGAATAGTTAGTCAATTTCTTGGCTCTCAATATCGAACGATCGCAACTTCTTCCTTACTCGTAATTCACAGTTTGATCGGCCGGGATGCCAGCGCATGGTTCTTAATCCATTCTTATTAATACATATTTATGTTCTTACCTTGTGAAATTTGATCTCATATGTTTTCCAAATGTGCTATGATTGGAACTCCTCTCATATTTCATAATCTTACACAACTAATCTCCTTTGTTTGTTCTGTGAATTGTATATGTTATGTCTCCTTTTGTTGTTCATTGTATAGCTCGATTAGTCGCATTTCTTAGTTCTCAATATTGCACGATTATCACTTCTCCCTTTGTCATTAACAAGGTGAATTGGCTTCATTTCTCGTTCTTTTTCAAATAAGGTTAGATAATATCTTTTGTTCAAACTCTTTTCAATTTGAACTGATTCTTGGTTCTTAATCTAGCGTAATTAAATCATTAGACTAGATTGTCATCATGAGTTATTAGAACTTATTGTGTTTCTAGATGTACTTTGTTGAGAACTCCAAATTTCTTGTTATACTTGGCCTCATTTCTCGCTTATTTCTTCAAAACCATCATATTATATTTTAGTTCTTATTCTATTATGCATAAGTTATCACTCATGGTTCTGAATTTGGCCAAATCAAATCGCATTTTAAGTTCTTATCTTGATTTACAAGATTTACTTTTATAAGAACTCATGTTCTATTTCTTAATCTGAAATGACTCGATCTACTTTGTTAGTCCTTAATCCTGTACGATTAGATCTCCTTTACTGTCTCATAATATAGTACGATTGACCCTAATCTTTCTTCTCAATATCGTACTATTACAATTTCTTCCTTAATCATTGTGCAGGCATAATTAATAGGCCTCGTTTCTCAGTTCTTTTTCTTATACGACTAGATAATATCTTAATTATAAATCTTTCATGAATACGACCCGTTCTTGGTTCTTTTTAAATCTAATACGGCTACTTCTCCTTTATTAGTTCTCAATCTTTTTTTATTGTTGTATCTCCTTTAGCGACTCACAACGTATATTACGATTAGTCAACTTTCTTAGTTCTCAATATCTCACGATTACACTTCTTCCTTAGTTATTAATCTCATATGGTAGCCTCCGTTCTCTTTCGAATACGATTAGATCATTCAGAAATCTAAATCTTTTACTGCACAGTCCACAATGACTGTCTCTTATACACATCTAGATGTGTAAGAGACAGATTCATAACCGTTATTAGATATTAATATGTTTTCAACATGTATAAGGATTAGATCACCTTTCTAGGACCAATACAGTTCTTACCTTGTGAAATTTGATCTCATATCTTTTCCAAATGTACTATGATTGGAACTACTCTCGTATTTCATTGAGATGTGTATAAGAGACAGTCGTAATATATTGTGAGTCGCAAAAGGAGATACAACAATCAAAGAAGATTGTGTAGCACGATTAGTCGCATTTCTTAGATCTCAATATTGTACAATTATCATTTCTTCCTTTGTCATTATGCAAGGTGTGTAATTGGCTTCATTTCTCAGTTCTTTTCAAATAAGGTTAGATAATCATCTTTTGTTCAAAGTCTTTTTCAATTTGAACTGATTCTTGGTTCTTAATCTAGCATAATTAAATCACATTTTACGTTGTTATCATGAGTTATTAGAACTTATTATGTTTCTACATGTACTTTGTTGAAAACTCCTTTGTTGTTTCTTAATCTTATGAGAACTAAGAAAGTCGACTAATCGTTCCACTGTGATTAGTCACGTATACTTGGCCTCATTTCTCACTTATTTCTTCAAAGCCATCATATTATATTTTAGTTCTTATTCTTTTATGCATAGTTATCACTCATGGTTCTTAATTTGGCCAAATCAAATCGCATTTTAAGTTCTTATCTTGAGTTACGAGATTTACTTTTATAAGAATTCCTGTTCTATTTCTTAATCTGAAATGACTCGGTCTACTTTGTTAGTTCTTAATCCTGTACAATTAGATCTCCTTTACTGTGTCATAATATAGTACGATTAGATTTAAGATCTTCTGAATATCGTACTATTATTGAGTCATTTCCTTAATCATTTGCAGGCATAATTAGATGGCCTCAATTCTTAGTTCTTTTTCTTAGACAATTAGCGGGTCTTAATTATAAATATTTAATGAATACGACCCGCTCTTGGTTAATTTTAAATCTAATACTACTACTTCTCCTTTTGATTGGATCCCTTTTGCGACTCACAATATATTACGATTATTAGTCGACTTTCTTAGTTCTCAATATCTTACGATTACACTTCTTCCTTAGTTATTAAGCTAATATAGTTGCCTCCGTTCTCTTTCAAATGCGATTGGATCATTCATTTAATCTAAATCTTTTGTGCACAGGTCCCACACATGGTTCTCAATCTAGTCTAACTAAGTCATGTATTAGGGGCTTATCATCCGTTATTAGATATTCTTGAACAAGAAAAGGAGACATAGCATATGCAATTCAGAACAAAGAAAAGAGATTAGTCGTTTGAGATTATGAAATACGAGAGGAGTTCCAATCATAGCACATTTGGAAAAGATATGAGATCAGATTTCACAACGTAAGAACATAAATATGTTTTAATAAGAATGGATTAAGAACCATGCGGCTGGACCTATTCTTTGAAGATTTAGAACTAATACATCATCTAATAGCATTTGCAATACAAAGGGAGAAGTGATAATCGTACAATATTGAGAACTAAGAAATGCGACTAATCGAGGTATAGCAATGAACAACAAAAGGAGACATAACATATGCAATTCACAGAACAAACAAAGGAGATTAGTCGTGTAAGATTATGAAATATGAGAGGAGTTCTCAACAAAGTACGTGTCGCATTTCTTAGTTCTCAATGATGTACGATTATCACATCAGATTTAACTGAGAAATGAAGCCAATTACACCTTGTATAATGTTCATTTATACCTCGATTAGTCGGTTAGATAATCATCTTTTGTTCAAAGTCTTTTCAATTTGAACTGATTCTTGGTTCTTAATCTAGCATTATTAAATCACATTTCGTTGTTATCATGAGTTATTAGAACTTATTGTGTTTCTACATGTACTTTGTTGAGAACTCCTTTCTTGTTTCTTAATCTTGTGCAACTTGATCGATTATTAGTATTTAATCTTGTACGATTTGTCCCCTTTCTCGATTCTGAATATTATGCAGTACAACTCCTTCCATTGTGAGTGAAGACGTATACTTGGACATCTATTTCTCACTTATTAAGAATGAGAAAGAAAACCATCATATTATATTTTAGTTCTTATTCTTTTATGCATAGTTATCACTCCTGGTTCTTAATTTGGCCAAATCAAATCGCATTTTAGGTTCATAAATTGAGTTACGAGATTTACTTATATAAGAACTCCTGTTCTATTTCTTAATCTGATATGACTCGATCTACTTTGTAAGTTCTTAATCCTGTAGATTACATCTCCTTTACTGTGTCATAGTATAGTACGATTCGATCCTTTCTTTCTTCTCAATATCGTACTATTACAATTTCTTCCTTAATCGTTGTGCAGGCATAATTAATAGGCCTCATTTCTCAGTTCTTTTTCTTATACGATTAGATAATCTCTTAATTATAAATCTTTAATGAATACGACCCGCTCTTGGTTCTTTTCAAATCTAATACGACAACTTCTCCTTTATTAGTTCTCAATCTTCTTTGATTGTTGTATCTCCTTTTGCGACTCACAATATATTACGATTAGTCGACTTTCTTAGTTCTCAATATAGTTTACGATTACACTTCTTCCTTAGTTAATAAGCTAATATGGTTGCCTCAGTTCTCTTTCGAATGCGATTAGATCATTCATTTGATATAAATCTTTTCTACACAGGTCCCACACATGGTTCTCAATCTAGTCTAACTAAGTCACGTATTAGGGGCTTATCATCCGTTATTGGATATTCTTATCTTTTCAACATGGATGTCGATTAGACACACCTTTCTAGTTTCTTAATTATCTCCCTACTATTTTATCATGTGTTCTCCTTTTGCAAGATTCATAGAACAGTCAGTCAATTTCTTGGCTCTCAATATCGAACGATAGCAACTTCTTCCTCACTCGTAAAGCAAGTTTGATCGGCCTCATTTCTCTATTCTTTTGCAAATGCTATTAGATGATGTATTGGTTCTAAATCTTGAAGGAATAGGTCCAGCGCATGGTTCTTAATCCATTCTTATTAATACATATTTATGTTCTTACCTTGTGAAATTTGATCTCATATCTTTTCCAAATGAATACTATCATTGGAACTACAGTAAGTATTTCATAGATCTATACACGACTAATCTCCTTTCTTTGTTCTGTGAATTGCATATGTTATGTGTCCTTTTGTTGTTCATTGTATAGCTCGATTAGTTACATTTCTTAGATCTCAATGTTGTACGATTATCACTTCTTCCTCTGTCATTGTACACGTTGTAATTGGCTTCATTTCTCAGTTTCTTTTTCAAATACGGTTACATAATCATCTTTTGTTCAAAGTCTTTTACAATTTGAACTAATTCTTGGTTCTTAATCTAGCATAATTAAATCACATTTTACGTTGTTATCATGAGTTATTAGAACTTATTGTGTTTCTACATGTACTTTGTTGAGAACTCCTTTCTTGTTTCTTAATCTTGTGCGACTTGAGATTAGTTATTAGTATTCAATCTTGTACGATTTGTCCCCTTTCTAGATTATCAACCTCGTATGAGTTCAACTCCTTCCACTGTGATTAAGCACGTGTACTTGGCCTCAAACCAGATTTCTCACTTATTTCTTCAAAACCATCATATTATATTTTAGTTCTTATTCTTTTATACATAGTTATCACTCATGGTTCATAATTTGGCCAAATCCAATCGCATTTTAAGTTCTTATCTTGAGTTACGAGATTTACTTTTATAAGAACTCCTGTTCAATTTTCTAAATCAGATATGACTCGATCTACTTTGTTAGTTCTTAATCCTGTACGATTAGATCTTCTTTACTGTATCACAATATAGTACGATTAGACCCTTTCTTTCTTCTCAATAACGAACTATGACAATTTCTTCCTTAATCATTTTGTAGGCATAATTAATAGGCCTCATTTCTCAGTTCTTTTTCTTATACGATTAGATAATCTCTTAATTATAAATCTTTAATGAATACGACCCGCTCTTGGTTCTGTTTAAATCTGATACGACTACTTCTCCTTTATTATTTCTCAATCTTGTTTGATTGTTGAATCTCCTTTTGCGACTCACAATATATTACGATTAGTCGACTTTCTTATTTCTCAACATCTTACGATTACACTTCTTCTTTAGTTATTAAACTAATATGGTTGCCTCCGTTCTCTTTCGAATGCCACTAGACCATTCATTTGATCTAAATCTTTTGTGCACAGGCCCCACACATGATTCTTAATCTAGTCTAACAAAGTCACGTATTAGGGGCTTATCATCCGTTATTAGATATTCTTATCTTTTCAACATGTATGTCGATTAGATCACCTTTCTAGTTTCTTAATTATCTTCCTAATATTTTATCATTTCTTCTCCTTTTGCGATTAAAAACATAGAACAGTTAGTCAATTTCTTGGCTCTCAATACCGAACGATCGCAACTTCTTCCTTACTCGTAAAGCAAGTTTGATCGGCCTCATTTCTCTATTCTTTTGCAAATGCTATTAGATGATGTATTAGTTCTAAATCTTCAAGGAATAGGTCCAGCCGCATGGTTCTTAATCCATTCTTATTAAAACATATTTATGTTCTTACCTTGTTTTGTGATAAGAAATTTGATCTCATATCTTTTCCAAATGTGCAATGATTGGAACTCCTCTCGTATTTCATAATCTCACATGACTAATCTCCTTTCTTTGTTCTGAATTGCATATGCTATGTCTCCTTTTCCTGTTCATTGTATAGCTCGATTAGTCGCATTTCTTAGTTCTCAATATTGTATGATTATCACATCCTCCTTTGTCATTATACTAGATATAAATGGCTTCATTTCTCAGTTCTTTTTCAAATAAGGTTAGATAGTCATCTTTTGTTCAAGCTCTTTTTCAATTTGAACTAATTCTTGGTTCTTAATCTAGCATAATTAAATAACATTTTACGTTGTTATCATGAGTTATTAGAACTTATTGTGTTTCTACATGCACTTTGTTGAGAACTCCTTTCTTGTTTCTTAATCTTATGCGACTTGATCCCAGTTATTAGTATTTAATCTTGTACGATTTGTCCCCTTTCTCAGTTCTCATTATAAATGCAGTTTATATCTAGTATAATGTGATTAAGGCACGTATACTATGCCTCATTTCTCACTTATTTCTTCATAAACCATCATATTATATTTTAGTTCTTATTCTTTTATGCATAGTTATCACTCTATGGTTCTTAATTTGGCCAAATCAAATCGCATTTTAAATTCTTTTCTTGAGTTACGAGATTTACCGATGAGTGCTGTCTCTTATACACATCTAGATATAATATGAAGAGTTTTGACAATGAAGTGAGAAATGTAATATATTACGATTAGTCGACTTTCTTAGTTCTCAATATCTTACGATTACACTTCTTCCTTAGTTATTAAGCTAATATGGTACCCTCCGTTCTCTTTCGAATGCGATTAGATCTTTCATTTGATCTAAATCTTTGGTGCACAGGACCCACACATGGTTCTCTATCTAGTCTAACCAAGTCACGTATTAGGGACTTATTATCCGTTATTAGATATTCTTATTGTTTTAACATGTATGTCGATTAGATCACCTTTCTAGTTTCTTAACTATCTTAGAAGTGTAATGTGTATTAAGTGTACTTCTTTATGCGATCAAAGAACAGTTAGTCGTAAGGCCAAGACTATATATTGCGTAATCGCAACTTCTTCCTTACTCGTAAAGCAAGTTTGATCTGCCTCATTTCTCTATTCTTTTGCAAATGCTATTAGATGATGTATTAGTTCTAATTGCTTAAATTATATAAGAAGTGTAATCTTAAGATATTGAGAATTAAAACAATTTATGAGAAGAAGTGATAATCGTACAATATTGATATACACCTCTTGATTGTACATCATTGTATATACGATTAGTCGCATTTCTTAGTTCTCAATATTGTACGATTATCAGTCTTCCTTTGTCATTATACAAGGTGTGTAATTGGCTTCATTTCTCAGTTCTTTTTCAAATAAGGTAAGATAATGATCTTTTGTTCAAACTCTTTTTCAATTTGAACTGATTCTTGGTTCTTAATCTAGCATAATTAAATCACATTTTACGTTGTTATCATGAGTTATTAGACTACATGTACTTTGTTGAGAACTCCTTTCTTGTTTCTTAATCTTATGCTACTTGATCCCAGTTATTAGTATTTAATCTTGTACGATTTGTCCCCTTTCTGAGTTCTCAATATCGTACGACTACAACTCCTTCCGCTGTGACATTAAGCACGTATACTTTGCCTCATTTCTCACTTATTTCTTCAAAACCATCATATTATATTTTAGTTCTTATTCTTTTATGCATAGTTATCACTCATGGTTCTTAATTTGGCCAAATCAAATCGCATTTTAAGTTCTTATCTTGAGTTACGTGATTTACTTTTATAAGAACTCCTGTTCTATTTCTTAATCTGATATGACTCGTTCTACATTGTTAGTTCTTAATCTGTACGATTAGATCTCCTTTACTGTGTCAGAATATAGTACGATTAGACCCTTTCTTACTTCTCAATATCGTACTATTACAATTTCTTCCTTAATCATTGTCCAGGCATAATTACTAGGCCTCATTTCTTAGTTCGTTTTCTAATACGATTAGATAATCTCTTAATTATAAATCTTTAATGAATACGACCCGCTCTTGGTTCTTTTTAAATCTAATACGACAACTTCTCCTTTATCAGTTCTCAATCTTGTTTACGTGTTTAATCACAGCGGAAGTGTAAAGTTGTAATAAGATATTGAGTAATAGTAAGAAAGCTGAGTAATTATATACATCTAGATGTGTATAAGAGACAGACTATAGCTCTCTGATAAGATATGTATGAGAGAAAGAATTATAATAGTAAGGAGATGATCTAATCGTATAAGTGAACAGGCAATACACATGGTTCTAATCTAGTCTAACTAAGTCACGTATCTAGGGGCTTATCATCCGTTATATAGACTTATCTTTTCAACATGTATATCGATTAGATAACCTTTCTAGTTTCTTAATTATCTCCATAATATTTTACTTGTAATGACCTTTTGTGATTCATAAGATGTGTATAAGAGACAGGTGCTATACAATGAACAACAAAAGGAGACATAACATATGCAATTCACAGAACATGTCTCCTTTCTTAGTTCTCAATATCGTACGAATACAACTCCTTCCATTGTGATTAAGCACGTATACTTCGCCTCATTTCTCACTTATTTCTTCAAAACCATCATATTATATTTTAGTACTTATTCTATTATTCATAGTTATCACTCATGGTTCTTAATTTGGCCAAATCAAATCGTATTTTAAGTTCTTATCTTGAGTTACGAGATTTACTTTTATAAGAACTCCTGTTCTATTTCTTAATCTGATATGCATCGATCAACTTTGTTAGTTCTTAATCCTGTACGACTAGATCTCCTTTACTGTGTCATAATATACAGGATTAGACCATTTCTTTCTTCTCAATATCGTACTATTACAATTTCTTCCTTAATGTATCTCAATCTAAAACTAAGTCACGTATTAGGGGCTTATCATCCGTTATTAGATATTCTTATCTTTTCAACATGTATGTCGATTAGATCACCTTTCTAGTTTCTTAATTATCTCCCTAATATTTTATCATGTTTACTCCTTTTACGATTCATAGAACAGTTAGTCAATTTCTTGGCTCTCAATATCGAACGATGTAGATTTTCGCAACTTCTTCCATACTCGTAAAGCAAGTTTGATCTGCCTCATTTCTCTATTCTTTTGCAAATGCTATTAGATGGTGTATTAGTTCTAAATCTTCAAGGAATAGGTCCAGCCGCATGGTTCTTAATCCATTCTTATTAAAACATATTTATGTTCTTACCTTGTGAAATTTGATCTCATATCTTTTCCAAATGTGCTATGATTGGAACTCCTCCTATATTTCATAATCTCACAGTAATAAAACAAGATTGTTACAGTGGAAGCAGTTGTAGTCACATCTCGGATGACACAGGAAGAAGTGATAGATCTAGAGCAGTTGTACAAGAGATAGAGAACTAAGAAATGCGACTAATCGTGCTATACAATGAACAACAATACAAGGTGTGTAATTGGCTTCATTTCTCGATTTCTTTTTCAAATAAGGTTAGATAATCATCTTTTGTTCAGAACCAAGAGCGGGTCGTATTCATTAAAGATTTATAATTATGAGATTATCTAATCGTATAAGAAAAAACTGTGTTATAACATAGTACGATTAGACCCTTTCTTTCTTTTCAATATCGTACTATTACAATTTCTTCCTTAATCATTGTGCAGGCACAATTAATAGGCCTCTGTCTCTATACATTTCTTAGTACTTTTTCTTATACGATTAGATAATCTCATAATTATAAATCTTTAATGAGAACTAAGAAAGTCGACTAATCGACATATATTGTGAGCTGCCAAAGGAGAAGTAAAGCAAGTTTGATGCCTCATTTCTCTATTCTTTTGCAAATGCTATTAGATGGTGTATTAGTTCTAAATCTTCAAGGAATAGGTCCTGTCTCTTATACACATCTAGATGTGTATAAGAGACAGGCATGGTTCTTACTCCATTCTTATTAAAACATATTTATGTTCTTACCTTGTGAAATTTGATCTCATATCTTTTCCAAATGTGCTATGATTGGAACTCTCTATATTTCATAATCTCACACAACTAATCCCCTTTCTTTGACGTGAATTTGCGTTATGTCTCCTTTTTTGTTAATTGTATATACGATTAGTCGCATTTCTTAGTTCTCAATATTATGCGATTATCACTTCTTCCTTTGTCATTATACTAGGTGTGTAATTGGCTTCATTTCGATTTCTTTTTCAAATAAGGTTAGATAATCATCTTTTGTTTAAAGTCTTTTTCAATTTGAACCAATTCTTAGTTCTTAATCTAGCATAATTAAATCACATTTTATTGTTATCATTAGTTATTAGAACTTATTATGTTTCGACATGTACTTTGTTGAGAACTCGTTCTTGTTTCTTAATCTTATGCGACTTGATTCGATTGTGTAAATCTTATGCGATTTGTCCCTTTCGATTCTCAATATCGTGCGACTACAACTCCTTCCTTGTGATTAAGCGTATACTTGCTATGCATAAAAGAATAAGATCTAAAATATAATATGATGGTTTTGAAGTAATAAGTGAGAAATGTGGCCAAGTATCTGTCTCTTATACACATCTAGATGTGTATAAGAGACAGTCACAGAACAAAGAAAGGAGATTAGTCTTGTGAGATTACTCTGTTCTATTTCTTAATCGATATGACTCGATCTACTTTGTTAGTTCTTAATCACATGCGATCGGATCTTCTTTACGATATCATAACATAAATACGATTAGACCATTTCTTTCTTCTCAATATCGTCTATTACAATTTCTTCCTTAATCATTGTGTGTATAAGAGACAGGTGTTAACTATGCATAAAAGAATAAGAACTAAAATATACCCTAAAGGGGACAAATCGACAAGATCGTAGTACTAATGTGTGGGATCAAGTCGCATACAATAGAACAAGATTAGTCGACTTTCTTAGTTCTCAATATCTTACGATTACACTTCTTCCTTAGTTATTAATCTAATATAAGAGCCTACACATGCTCTTTCGAATGCGATTAGATCATTCATTTGATCTAAATCTGCCTGAGTCCCACACATGGACTCAATCTAGTCCAACTAAGTCACATATTTGGGGCTTATCATCCGTTATTAGATACATCTTATAACATAAACATGTAATGAGGATTATATCAACCAAGATTAAGATTACTAACAAGGTAGATCGAGTCACATCATGTGAAGATAATAGAACAGGAGAACATAGAACAGTCGAGTCAATGTGTATAAGAGATCGCCTGTGCACATAGAACTAATACTGAATCATAATAGCAATTGCAAAGTATACGTGCTTAATCACAGTGGAAGGTGTTGTACCTGTCGATTAGTATATTTCTTAGTCTCTCAATATTATGCGATTATCACTTCTTCCTTTGTCATTAAAAGACAGAGATTGAGAACCATGGGTGGGACCTGTACAGAAAAGATTTAGATAATCATCTTTTGTTTAAAGTCTTTTTCAATTTGAACCAATTCTTGGTTCTTAATCTAGCATAATTAAATCACATTTTACATTGTTATCATTAGTTATTAGAACTTATTATGTTTCGACATGTACTTTGTTGAGAACTCCGTTCTTGTTTCTTAATCTTATGCGACTTGATCCCATTTATTAGTACTAAATCTTGTACGATTTAAGAATTTCTAAGAAACTCAATAAATCTTATACAAGTCCTTCCCATAAGATTAAGACGTATACTTGGACACATTTCTCACTTAAACTTCAAAACCATCATATTATATTTTAGTTCTTATTCTTTTATGCATAGTTATCAGTTATGTTTCTTAATTTGGCCAAATCAAATCGCATTTTAAGTTCTTATCTTGAGTTACGAGATTTACTTTTATAAGAACTCTGTTCTATTTCTTAATCGATATGACTCGATCTACTTTGTTAGTTCTTAATCTATGCGATCGAATCTTCTTTCGGTCTAATCTACTATGTTATGATACCTGTCTTTCTTGTACGTTCTAGATGAGTAAAAGAGGCATTAGATACATTGTGCCTGAACAATGATTAAGGAACTAAAACAAATGGTTTACGATATTGAGAAGAAAGACAGAAAAGAGCTTATATCAAATCTCGGATGTATCTTAGACTGCGTGCCTTGGTTCTTTTTAAATTGATACGGCTACTTCTCCTTTATTAGTTCTCAATCTTGTTTCAAACTGATGATAAGAAATATATACGTGAATATAGTGTCTCTAGTCGACTTTCTTAGTTCTCTGTCTCTTACGACACAACTCATGTGACTAAGATGTAATAATATGGTTGCCTACGTGCTCTTTCGAATGCAATTAGATCATTCATTTGATCTAAATCTATGTGCACAGGTCCCACACATGGTTCTCAATCTAGTCCAACTAAGTCACGTATTTGGGGCTTATCATCCGTTATTAGATATTCTTATGTTTTCAACATGTATGTCGATTAGATCAACTTTCCAGTTTCTTAATTATCTCCTAATATTTTATCATGTATTTCTTCTTTTGCGATTCATAGAGCGATTAGTCAATTTCTTGGCTCTCAATATCGAGCGATCGCAACTTCTTCCTTACTCGTAATGTAATCGTAAGATATTGAGAACTAAGAAAGTCGACTAATCGTAATATATTGTGACTCGCCAAAGGAGATACAGTAATGAAACAAGATTAATGATCTAATCGCATGCGAAAGAGAACGGAGGCAACCATATTAGATTTAATAAAGAAGGAAGGAGTGTAATCGTAAGATATTTAGAACTAAGAAAGGAGTTCCAATCGTAGCTATGAGATTGTCAGTCGCTAAAGGAGATACAGCAATGTCTTGTATAGCACGATTAGTGGGTATTTCTTAGTTCTCAATATCTGTCGATTATACTTCTTCCTTTGTCATTATACTAGGTGTGTAATTGGCTTAATTTCTCAGTTTCTTTTTCAAATAAGGTTAGATAATCATCTTTTGTTCAAAGTCTTTTTCAATGAACCAATTCTTGGTTCTTAATCTAGCATAATTAAGAACATTTTAAGTAGTTATCATTCTTATACAGAAAAATTATATTTCGACAGCTTAATTTGCTGAGAAGGAGTTGTAGTCTTAATCATATGAGAACTGATCGATTAATAGTATTAAATCTTATGCGATTTGTCCCCTTTCTCGATTCTCAATATAAATGCGACTACAACTCCTTCCACTGTTATTAAGCAAGTATACTTGGCCACATTTCTCGTTTAATACTTCAAAACCATCATATTATATTTTAGTTCTTATTCTTTTATGCATAGTTAACACTCATGGTTTTTAATTTGGCCAAATCAAATTGCATTTTAAGTTCTTATGAACTAATAGGTCTTATACGATTAGATAATCTCTTAATTATAAATCTTTAATGAATAGGACCCACTCTTGGTTCTTTTTAAATCTAATACGGCTACTTCTTCTTTATTAGTTCTCAATCTTTTTTCATTGCTGTATCTCCTTTAACGACTCACAATATATTACGATTAGTCGACTTTCTTAGTTCTCAATATCTCACGATTACACTTCTTCCTTAGTTATTAAGCTAATATGGTACCTCCGTTCTCTTTCGAATGCGATTTGATATTCATTTGATCTAAATCTTTTCTGCACAGGTCCCACACATGGTTCTCAATCTAGTCTAACTAAGTCACATATTAGGGCTTATCATCTGTTATTAGATATTCTTATCTTTTCAACATGTATGTCGATTAGATCACCTTTCTAGTTTCTTAATTATCTCCCAAATATTTATCAGATGTTCACCTTTTGCGATTCGAAACATTGAACAGTTAATCAATTTCTTGGCTCTCAATATCGAGCGATCGCAACTTCTTACACAATAAATTGACTAACTGCTCTACGTTTTGAATCGCTTTTGCAAATGCTATTAGATGATGTAGTTCTAAATCTTCAAGGAATAGGTCAGCCATAGTTCTTAATCAATTTTTATTAAAACATATTTATGTTCTTACCTTGTGAAATTTGATCTCATATCTTTTCGAATGTGCTATGATTGGAACTCCTCTCATATTTCATAATCTCACCACGACTAATCCCCTTTCTTTGTTCTGTGGTGCAACGTTATGTCTCCTTTTGTTGTTCATTGTATATATACGATTAGTCGCATTTCTTAGTTCTCAATATTATCGATTATCACTTCTTAATAAGAATGGATTCTGTCTCTTATACACATCTGAAATTCTCGATTTCTTTTTCAAATAAGGTTAGATAATCATCTTTTGTTCAAAGTCTTTTTCAATTTGAACCAATTCTTGGTTCTTAATCTAGCATAATTAAATCACATTTTATGTTGTTATCATTAGTTATTAGAACTTATATAAGCACGTATACTTGAGAACATTTCTCACTTATCTCTTCATACACATCTAGATGTGTATAAGAGACTTATTCTTTTATGCATAGTTATCACTCATGGTTCTTAATAAGAAGTAAAACTATGCATAAAAGAAGATAAGAAATTAAAATGCGAGTTGATTTGCTTATACGAATAGATAATCTCTTAATTATAAATCTTTAATGAATCGACCCGCTCTTGGTTCTTTTTAAATCTAATCGGCTACTTCTCCTTTATTAGTTCTCAATCTTGTTTCATTCTTGTATCTCCTTTGGCGACGCGTCTCTTAGTACACATTAGTATGTTATAAGAGCTGAACTTTAAAAGAATATTACTTCTTCCTTAGTTATTAAACTAATATGGTTGCCTCGTTCTCTTTCGAATGCGATTAGATCATTCATTTGATCTAAATCTATGTGCCTGAGTCCACACATGGTTCTCAATCTAGTCTAACTAAGTCACGTATTTGGGGCTTAGAGATAACATATTCAATTCGCAGAACAAGGAAAGGAGATATCGATTAGATCAACTTTCGAGTTTCTTAATTATCTCCTATATTTTATCATGTGTTCTTCTTTGCGATTCATAGACGGTTAGTCAATTTCTTGGCTCTCAATATCGAGCGATGTAACTTCTTCCTTACTCGTAAAGCAAGTTTGATCGCCTCATTTCTCTATTCTTTTGCAAATGCTATTAGATGGTGTATTAGTTCTAAATCTTCAAGGAATAGGTCCAGCCGCATGGTTCTTAATCCATTTTATTAAAACATATTTATGTTCTTACCTTGTGAAATTTGATCTCATATCTTTTCGAATGTGCTATGATTGGAACTCTCCCATATTTCATAATCTCACCACGACTAATCTCTTTCTCATTACTGTGAATTGCATACGTTATGTCTCCTTTTGTTGTTCATTGTATAGCTCGTTATTGTCGTATTTCTTAGTTCTCAATATTGTACGATTATCACTTCTTCCTTTGTCATTATACAAGGTGTAATTGGCTTCATTTCTCAGTTATTTTTCAAATAAGGTTAGATAATCATCTTTTGTTCAAAGTCTTTTTCAATTTGAACCAATTCTTGGTTCTTAATCTAGCATAATTAAATCACATTTTATTGTTATCATTAGTTATTAGAACTTATTATGTTTGACATGTACTTTCGAGAACTCCTTTCTTGTTTCTTAATCTTATGCGACTTGATCCCGTTAATAGTATTAAATCTTATCGATTTGTCCCCTTTCTCGATTCTCAATATCAATACGACTACAACTCCTTCCTTATTATTAAGCTTATTGCTTAGCATTTCTCGTTATAATACTTCAAAACCATCATATTATATTTTAGTTCTTATTCTTTTGCATAGTTCACTCATGGGAAAAATTTGGCCAAATCAAAATTGCATTTAAGTTCTTATCTTGAGTTCGAGATTTACTTTTATAAGAACTCC